>CAJNIZ010023247.1:22423-33654 GCA_905231905.1 Symbiodinium pilosum | reverse complement strand
CTACTTGAAGGCGGGCTTTAGCCTCACCTATTGGGGGGGTTCCCAAGATGGGATACATAGATATATATATATATATGGGTTTAGGGTTTAGAGTTTAGGGGTTTAGGGTTTAGGGATATATATGTATATGTGCAGATATATAAGGCTTAAGCTTTTATAGGGGTATATAGTGTTGAGGGCTTAGGGCTTTAGAGGGGAGGGTCAAGGGTTTAGGGTTTTATGCCGGTATTTAGGGTTTATAGGGCTTAGGGCTTATAGGGAAATGCAGGGTTTAGGGTTTAGGGTTTAGGGATGTAAGGACCGAATAAAGGAGAATCAAACGGGAAAGGACATGGCATAAATGATTACCAATCTCATTTGAGGTCATCTGATACACCTAGACCATAATCATACAAGGAATCTAGGACCTCAATATGGGGAATTATTTGGCCCCTACATTATTCAAGGTTAAGGGTTTAGGTTTATGGGAATTACAATGGGGATTGCGGATGCCCTTGAGGATGCTAGTTGGGGGGTCAGGGATATTTAGCAAGTATACCTACAACCCCTAAAATCCACATCATTACCTGGAGGGTCAGGGGGACAAAGTAAGTAAGTTAATAACCCCTATAACCCATTTAGTAACCCTTGTGAACCAACTTGCTACATCTGCCTGACCCTCCAAGTACAGGGGCTATCCTAAGAAACTCCAGTGACTCCCGTCGCCTGTTACTAAGGCCCTCCGAATTGTGCAGAAAACTGCTACGGCCCAAAAAGCCCTGGAAGAGGAGTTTCGAATCACAACTGCAATTTTCAAGTTCGGGCCTAAGCCCTTAACCCCCAAACCCCCGGTACAGGTTTTCATACTGAATTCAGGGCTTGGTCTTTTTCAGGCGCTTAGGAGGCCTTTCTGAGGGTTAGGACAGGATCAGGATTTCTCTGATTTACAGGAAGGGTCATTTGAAAAAAAGTCTGCGCACATCATGGAGGTGGCACCAATTTCCATCTAAGTCTTCCATGAAGCGATGAAATGAGGCTTCCGAAGGGTTCTATAAGGTTCCTATACGCGAAACATGGGTCTACGGCCCAGCAACTGTTACCTGCTTTTGACTGTAGTTTCCTGTTGGCTGTCGCTGCACACTGCCACAAGAAGCTCATGCATGTGGCACGGGCGACTGAATGCTAAGCGGGGGCACAGCATAGCAAGCCTAAACCGGGCCTCGAACAAACCTATCGTCCTCGCCCCTGAATCCTAAACCCTGAATTAGAATGACTGAGTCCTTGCCCCTAAAAAGCCTAAATGCTTGCTGCTATCATTTGGAGGCCTGTTTAAGATACCCTATACCATATGGTTATACAAGGACACAAGAAACACAACATTGGCTATCGTGTCGGCCCTTACCACCCGAAACACCCTAAGCCCTATGACCGTAGTTGCACCCTAATACGCCTAAACCCTACACCTTTACACTCTAAACCCTACACATTTACACTCTAAACCACATTTCCTTGTAAGGGCCCCCGCTCGTCGACCGGGCGCACGCCTAGCCGTTGGGCCTGCAACTGACGTCACAGCTTGACTGCAGAACGGAGTTTTTTGGTATTATATGAGCTATAGTCTAAACTCCTTAATGGAGGATTATATACGGGACCACTATAGGGGAATAAAGGGGGATACTAGGTGTTTAGACTATGGGTCATTCCAGGGATGATATGGTTTAGCGTTTAGGGTTTAGGGTTTACAGGGGTTAAGTAAGATTGCATACCGGGGTTGTAGGACTATTACGCCAATGATGGAGAATCACATGGAAAAGGGAATGGAACGGGGAGTCGTGATTAGCGGTTAGGAGCTTGCGTGGTTTAGGGGTTAATCCTTTGTGTTAGGGTTTGGGGTTCAGCGTCTGCGGATCCTACCCTCCCCTGTTTAGGATTTAGGGTTGAAGGTCTAGGGTTTAAGGTTTAGGGTTCAAGGTTTAGGGTTCAGGGTTTATAGGGTATAGGTTTCAAGGTGTAGGTCTTCCAAAATCAACACGAACCTGCGCACGCCCCAGCTGAAAGTGCAGCCGCAGTAGTCTTTTCATTGCGCGCGTTGTGGTGTTGCTTCCAGGTTCACTGCTTAAGCCTGACAAAAAGCACTAGTCTCCGTCATAAACATAGGAAAAAAGTTCTCAATAACCCATAGCCCCAAAACCGTCTTCTAAACCTTTTCCGTCCCCCCTGTGTGGAGTGTAGGGTTGTTCCTGGAAGCCAAAAACATGACCAAGCGACGCCCCAAACATCTCCCAAAAAAGAAAAGCAATAGAACCTTGAACCAACCTAGCACCCAAGACGAGAACCCTGGAGCCTACTAGGCCTCTATTCCCCGACTCCTTTTTTATGCTACCTAGTTGTGCATATATATACAAGATACACATAAAGTTTGGTATCCCCCAAAAAACGAGTAGTGTATAGGGATCAATGTAACCCGAAAATCTGATGCCTCAGGCCTACATGCCTAGCTCTACGCTCCTTTTGTCCCCCTTAATGATCCTATAGTACTCCCCTGTATAATCCCCCATATAACCCCTTTTAAGGAGTTTAAACACTAAACCCTAAGCTCTACATAATCCCCATATACAGCCCCTTTCAGGAGTTTAAACCCTAAACCCTAAACCTTAAAACCTAAACATTAAACCCTAAACCCTGTACATATAAAATCCCCTATATAATCTCCCTTTTAAGGAGTTTAGACTACAGCTCATGATAACCTGGGGAGATAAACATTGAAGCCCTTTAGCTCTGGCTTCTTTGGTTTGCGGTTCAGGGTTTAGGGATGCGCGGCTTCAGGTGTATGAGGGTTTAGAGGTTAAGGATTGGGGCTTAGGGTTTATAGGGTTTAGGGTTTAAGGATTAGAGATTGGGGTTTAGGGTTTAGGGATTGGGGTTTAGGTTTTTGTGGACTGGATTTAATACGAGAACAAGAATGCCGAAGTTAGTCTCAAGCCACCACGACTAAAACCCGCCCACCCCTGCTAATAGCTACTTCTCCCAATGAATCTGCTCATTCTCCGTACCAGTATCAGCTTTCGGTTGCTTGCTATGCTGTCTCTACGAAGACGGGAGACGCATGTCGCACCTCTAAAACCTGAACCCTAAACCCCTATGAACCCCAGCCCTAGACCCCTGATTGAACCCTAAACCCTGAAACCCCCAAATCCCCAAATCCCCAAACCCCAAAAACCCGCTAACCCTAGGCCCTGAAGCCCTATAACCCTCAAACCCCCCAAAACCCCAAACCCTATGTCTCCCAACAAGAGCCTGGAGCCTCCGCATGCGCGGAGTGGCGCATCTGCGGATTTTTCTCAAAGCGTGTATATGAGCCATTGTCTAAACTCCTAGTATCCCCCTTAATAACCCCTATAGTAGTCCCCTATATAATCCCTATATAACCCCCTTTAAGGAGTTTAGACTACAGCTCATGTAAGTTCAGGGGTTTAGGGCTTAGGGCTTGGGGATGATAAGGTGCAGGGCTTAAGTGTGTGGGGTCTCAAGCCTGAACCCTAAAATTTAAATCTAGGCTGTAAGGGCTTAGGGTTCTAGGGTCCGGTAGATTTGGGTTTGGGGGTCCATTAGACGTTGAAGTTTAAGGGCGCGAGGATCAGAGTCCGGGGCTCTTGTGTTGCAAAATGCAGGCTTCAGGGTTTAGGGATTAATTAAGGGCTTAGGGTGCAGGAGTTTGAAAGTGGAGGCTGCAAAAAGGGATTGGTGTCAGGGCCAATACCCTTTTGAGGTCTACTTGAGGTATACCTTGTATACTATATCTACATATACATATATGATTACATGGCATCTCTAGAAGCACATTGAAACCTCTAGAATACGGCCCACCTAAATCCACAAAGTAGGTAAAAAGAAGGCCCAGAACCGCTAAAACGGCTAAAAGTCTCTTTATCTTGCATACGTTGTTGTGGTTTTGCCTAGAAGCCTTAGTGGTCAGAGTCACAGCCGTCGGTTTTCGGACCTCCTGTCCAACACAGTTTTTGGTTTTGCGGCGTTACGGTTTGGGGTCTGGGCGCTAGGGGTGGGTTTGGGTTTAGAGTTGGGGGGTTTAGGGTGGTCGAAAGCTTGGGATGCACTGTGTGGTAGGTTGTCAGAACATTGTAGTTCATTGTAATTCTGTTCAAGAGTATTACCCTAAATATGAGGGGCCACAGTATGGTGGGCACTTTAAACACGGACCGTAACTTTCACAACCTCCCATGTAATGGAATGTGGGGTTTAGGATCCGGGGAGTGAAGTTTAGAGTTCACGGACACTCCAACTATACTCATTCCCTAAGGGTCCAGGACCCAGATAACAGGGTTTTAGGATCCAAATACTACAATATGAATTGTACTTGGGCCCTAAAGCCCTATTATTTGGGTCCTTGGACCCTTAGGATTTAGAAGGTAGTCAACAAGTAAATGTAAACGATACTGACTGATACTCAACAAAACTAAGCATAAGGGGTGACCCAAGAATTGAGAGGTAGGATGTGCGGCAAATAATGAGGCAATAATAGGGAAATGCAACCCAACTACCACAGCAACCTCGACGCAAATGCAGGACGCGGGGAAGTCTACAGGTCCTGAGGCCCCAAGCCCTAAACCCTAAGGCCTAAACCCTAAACCCCTTATATAATTATCTAAGCCCTAAACCCCAAACCCAAACCCTAAATCCTGAATGAGCCCTAAACCCAAAACCTACATCCTGCACTCGGCCCCAGATCCCCCCAAACGGCGGAGCCTGTGCTACGCTTCTTCCCACGCGAGGCGCGATATGAAGCGAGTTGTCCGTACACCCGCCCCGAAAAACGCTGCGGGTGAGATGAGCACAGCTTGCACTCTGTGTTTAGGTTTAGGGTTTACCTAAACCCCCAAAGTAGGTAAAATACTGGCCCAAAACCCCTAAATATAGCGCAAAGGGCCATCCAGGTAGGGTTTTAGAATTTAGGGCTTTCGCAAAATCATGGATCCATCAGGGCCTCCGATGCAATGTCTCTGATAGGTATCTAGGGCGCTTCTAGCTTTGGCCAAAATTCCAGTGTCTCACGAAGCAGTAAAACATGGATGGCTTGAGTTTCGGTAGTTCAGGAAGATGACGGGGATCCAGCCATGGAGACGTTTACTTCCAGGTTTCTAGTCGTTTCTAGTAGGGAATGAGGGTATATTGTACGTCGGATTTACATTGGGATTATATGGGCGGTTGTCAAAATTATGATCCCTTTTTGGGTACCCTAAATATTAGGTGCCGTATTATAATAAGGATCCAAAAGGGATCAGAATTTTGACAACCACCTATAGTAGTTTCCCACAAGAGGGAACCCCAATATAGACCCCAAAATACTCTTCTCCTTCTATGGCCACCTGGCAAGCCTTCAAGGACAAGACCCAGTGCCTTAACCCCTAGCCCCAACTCACACCAAGCACGAAACCCTACAACAAAATACGGTGGAAACGTACATAATCTGAAAGAGCAGAGCCCCAATTCTACCCCAGAATCCTTGGATCGTCAAAGCCGGCGACCTTCGGAACCTTTCACCGAAGCAACTGGCAATGCCCAGCTCCTACAACAACCTAGCCGCCTGCTTAAAAGAATGAAAGAATAGGGTCCAAGTACCCAATACTCATATACTTACCCAAAACCTGTACAACAATTACTACCCCAGGTACCCTTTCATTGGGTATGTGGACCCTTTGGGAATGTTAGAGAGATGGGGGGAGGCTCTTGTTCAAGTGCGCGGGATGATTCAGCTCGGTTCCTGTTTTTGGTCCCTGCTGTCGGCGGCTTTTCCTGCTGCTCTCTGCTTCCTTAGCTGCTGCATCCAAATAAGGTGGAGCAAACACACGTAAGCTATAGTATCCTAGTATCTCCCTTGATATTCCTTGTAATACTCCCCGATGTAATCCCCCGTAATTATAACCCCCATGTAAGGAGTTTAGACTAAAACTCATATGCGGGTGACACCAGAGAGTACTTCTGCGGACCCTTCCCTAAACCGTATATCCTGAAACCGTGGACCCTTTTTGGGATTATAGGGCTTAGAGATTAAGGTTTCGGGATTCAGGTTTACGGGTTCGGGATTGGGGTGTAAGGTGTAAGTTTGAAGATTAGGGATTACTCTCTCTCTCTCTCTGCCCTGGAGTCCCCTTAATATGTTGTCATGAAGGAAGTCCATGGCATATATACAGGCCTGAATTAAGTACACAAGGACTGGCCTTCTTCGCTTATTAGAATGCCTGACGGATAGTAGTAGTACAGGGCAAAAAGGCATTGAAGTTGGTGCTAAGGGCTTAGGGTTTAGGGTTTGGGGTCCAAACCTCCACTCTAGATGACCCTAAACCTTAACTTAAGTGACTGTGAGGCGAACTTTTCCATGGTTTGAGCGAGACCCAGAACAGCTGACAAGTGCCATATCTTTCGAAGGGAAGTCAGATGGAAAATGCAGTGGCAACCAAGTTTATATAGGTAGGTATATAGGGGAATGCAGAAGAAGCCCTAAACCCTAAACCCGAAAACCTAAGCCTAACTCGTTGATAGTACTCTGTTGGGGAATTTGGATGTTCCGTGTTTCAACCCCTCAGGCTCTAAAACGTCGAACATAGGTAATATCACTCGGTTTAGGTCAGGGCTCGGGGATATTTCGAGACTTTGGGGCCCAAGGTTTAGGGTTTAGGGTTCGAATTCCAGGAGTCCTCAGAGAAGACTCAAGGGGCTCGGGGTCTGGATTTTAGGGTTTAGGGTTTTTTGAATCACCCTAAACCCTAAACTAGGCATCATCTGTACAGTTTGGGCCCATATGAACTTGGTATCATCTGTACAGTTTGGGCCTAAAGTAGGTGTTATTTATAGGCCTTGAACCCAACAGTTTGCCTAAGCCCTATCAACCACATGGGCTTAGAGATTGGCAGCGTCGAGTAATCGCTACGTTCCATGAACCTTCAATAACTGGGTTGCTGTTCAGGAACTTAATTTAAGTTACCTTTATGGGTATATATAGTAAATAATTAGGGTTTTCCCAATATAGTAACTTCATTTAAGTTCCTTAACAGCAACACAGATTATTTCACGAAGGCTCTCCCCCCTTTGCAGCGTCCAGCACCTCGAGTCGGCCTGTTTGTCCTTTCTGCAACGGTATAAAGATTCGATCGAGGTTATATACGGGATAGGGCTCAACAAATATAGGGGCCAATGCGCATTAGCCACTTAAAAAATGTTGTGGTTCTAGATTCCTTGTATGATTATGGTATAGGTATAGGGTACCGCAGATAGATTAAGTAGAAGTTAACATGATGTTGGTAATCATTCAGGCCCCAACAGTATGTAGGATAATGGCCTCGGCTCAATTCTTATGGCTTTTGAGCCATCATCTTTACCTACTCGTGGGGGGGTTAAGGTGTAGGGTTTATGTACTTTTCTAGACTTTGGAGCCACATAGGAATTATGTATAAACTTAGAGCCCCAGGGAAAAGTATCGTGCGAACCTGCCAAAGGCAAAAGCTCAACACATGCAGACCCGACTTCATATCCTATCAAAAGACCGAACCCATGAAGCACAAGCCAAAAAAACACAAACCCACAACACTGGAAGCTAAAGCGCGCAAACCGTATACCCTCAACTTGTCAAGTTGAACGGTAAAATAGACCCATGATTAATAACACCCCCTCTTTTAAGGGCCTTAAATATTAGGATCCCTATTATAATCCCCATCAGGGGAGGGGGGGTTATTAATCAGGGGTCTCCATTATGGACAAATTTGTGGAGCTTCCACCCTTAGGTAATCTCCTATTCAGAATGGGAACCTCTAAGAAAATCCCTACCTAGATCTCAGAAGTAAATCCATGGGCAAAAAAAGATAGGTTCAGGGTTTAGGGTTTAAAGAACCCGGAAAGCTTTGATTCTACATCTTTTGGGGTTCAGGTTGTTGGCCTACGTAGAACTGGAATGAACCATCTGAGGCCGTATATCGTCATGAGCTCAGCTACTGACTCCCACAAACCTTCTGAAAAATCCCCAAGCCCTAAAACCTATACCTCATGAACCCTAAACCGTATGAACCCTGAACCCCCTTTTGGCCCCATTAAACGGCCCAAGACTCCCCAAAAAGAGCGGGAAGGCCCCCTCCAAGGAAGCGCTCCGCGTAGCCAGACCAGTCGAAAGCCTACATGCTAGTAAGTGGTTTAGGGTTTAGGGTTACAATAAGCTTCATGAGATTCTGGTTTGGGGATTGCTGCTAAGGGCTTAAGGTATGGGGCTGAGAAGGGTTTAGGGTTTGACACTACAACATGAAACTAAGAGCCCTGGGGCCCGGCAACCGTGAAATCTAAACCTTCCAGACCCGGATCCATGAAGAGCACACCCTTGACACCACCACCCTAACCCTAAACCTTAAAACCCTAGAGCCTAAAACCCAAAGCCTGCCATGAACTCCTCAAACCCCAAATCCAGTGCCCTGAGTTTAGGGTTTTAGGGTTTACTGTAGGGTTTTAAGGTTTAGGGTTTTCGAGTTTAGGGTTTTAGGGTTACTGTAGTGTTTAATGGTTTAGGGTTGAATCTCAATCAGCCCACAGTTGCCTCTTAGGGGACTGTTCTATGTAACAATCCAGAGTTTAGACTATAACCCCTATAACCCCCTACATAACCCTATATATAGCAGTTTCCATTTCATTTTCCATTTTCCTTTCCATTTGATTCTCCATTATTAAGTGGGATACTAGGAGTTTAGACTACCCTAAACCCTAAACCCCAAACCCTAAACCCTAAACCCTGGCTTCTATGGAACAATCCAGACACAAGCATGCGGGCCTGGTCCTGCAAAGGCTCCTGCGCGTCAGGTGTAGAAATTTAGGGTTCATAGGGTTCATAGGGTTCATAGGGTTTAGGGTTTAGGGTTCATAGGGTTTAGGGTTCAGGGTTCAGGGTTCATAGGGTTTAGGGTTTAGGGTGTAGAATTTAGGGTTCATAGGCTCTCTACATGAGCCATTCAAGGCGGGTTATATAGGGGATTATATGAGGGACTACTACAGGGGTTGTTAAGGTTGATACTAGGAGTTTAGCCTTTAGCTCTACATGTTTATCACCATCCACTGGGGATGATGCGGCAGGAAAACCGGGAGGATCATAGATTCGGGCATCTCTCACTAACGTGGGCCCATGACTTCAAGAACGCGCCAGAATTCCAACCTAAGATAGCCACGAATCTGTACCCCAACAGACTACAAGTCCCCCAAACCCTAAATCGCGCGCGACAGATCTCTTACCCAAACCTGAGGCCAACAACAGCCCTACTTGGAGGGTCAGGGGGACTTCGTATGCAGGTGCTACTAAGGGGGACAACTGGGGATATTATTTGGATTTTACGGTGTATAACCTTGAATCCCAAGCTACACCCTAAAGCCTGCTCACTTCACCATATCTCTAACAGTTGAATCTTAAAGCCTCAGCCAGTCCTTGCAAGTAAACCAATAGAAGAGGCTCTTCCGCGTGCCCCACTGGACAGGCTCCACCTGGTTTCAGGTGTAGAGTTTAAGTTACCATAATATGGGTGACGGAATGTAGGTTTAGGGTTTGAGGGTGGCTCCTTATTTGGATGCTACTATCATGAGTAGGATATGGACTAATCTCACAGGAAAAGCCTGTTGCTCAGGAGTTGCGTGCCTTTTTTCGTGCGGGCTTGCTCCAAAATGCGGATTAGGGTGTAGGGTTGGTGTCTTAAGGTATGTAAGTGCATCTCAAAACAGTAAGAACAACGCTGTTTGTAACAAACATATGGGTGGTTCCAAAATTTGAGGTCCCATCTTGGTACCCCTAAATATTACTGTAGGCGCCGTCATATAATCTATAACCAAAAGATCTATAACCAGCGGCGGCTCCTCAACTTCAAGCACGATGCCACCTAAGAACGGCCGGAATAAGAATGAACCCCCCCCCGCCCGCCCCACACCACCCGCCTAGTCACAAACATCACATGAGTAGGTTTTTTTGGTGGTTGAACCTAGTAAGATAATATTCCTTATATAATATACTATACCGCAAAAGGAGGATATAGTCTTACTCTAAAATCGGTACCATAGTATCCCCAAATAAAATACTACTCACATGAAATATCCTTTTCCATTAAGGCGAACATTGCTGCGGGATCCTGCTGCCTAAATGCTAACCCTAAACCCCGAACTGAGGGCACAGAACTGAGACCCTAATTTTGTCCTAATCCCCTAATGCCCACACCTCCAAACGTAATCCTGGAACCTGAAGAACCAAGCCATTGAGCCCCAAACTCTGAACATTCTACACCCTAAATGTGGAGTGCCAAGACCTACATCCTAGACCTTGCCTCAAACTTTAGGCACCATATCGGATCCAGATAGCCGACAATAGGTGTCATTTATTCGGGCTTAGAATTCGGGCTTAAGGCTTTCAAGACCCTAAACCCCTAAAACCTAAACCCCTAAACCCTAAACCCCTAAACCCTAAACCCACAGTCGGCATTATCTATAGACTCGAGTCTCCAGCGTCAGCATCCAACCTTCCTACGCTCGAATGCTACACGCTCAAAACTCTAAACGCTGAACCCTATAGGATTAGGGTTTAGGGTTTAGGGATTGAGGCTCAGGGTTTAGGGTTTAGGGTTTAAAGAGGGTTATGTAGGGGACTGCTATAAGGGTTATTAAGAGGGATACTAGGAATTTAGACTATAGGACAATGCCAAAAGTGTAGACCCCAGACTTCCTGTACACCCCTTGCGCGTAACGCCCCTAACCCCCTAGACCCTAAACCCCTAAACCCTAAACCCCTAAACTCTAAACAGCCGAATCCTCGCCTATAAGATCCTATAAAGTATCCACCGCCAAACCCTAAACCCGGACCCTGAGCTTCTTATGTACGCGGTTTAGGGTTTAGGGTTTTCAACCCTGTAAGCTTAAACCACAAACCCCGAACCCTAAAATGCAATAGTCTGACTCCAAACCCAGAGCCCTAGACCTTACCCTAAACCGTTAAAGTTAACCCTAGACCTTAAACCTTAAACACCCTCAACTCCTAAAACCCAAACCCCATAAACTCTAAACTCCATAAACCCTAAGTCCCTAAACCCTATAAACCCTAAGTCCCTAAATCCCCAACTCTAACCCAAAGGGTCCATGTAGCTATATGGTATATACTTGGGCTTTAAAGTAGGTATATGGGAACCCCTTTGGGCCCTAAGTATATACCAGATACCTACATGGACCCTTTG
>CAJNIZ010023236.1:42504-82696 GCA_905231905.1 Symbiodinium pilosum | reverse complement strand
GTAGTAGTAGTAGTAGTAGTAGCAGCAGCAGCAGCAGCACTAGTAGTAGTAGTAGTAGTAGTAGTAATAATAATAGTAGTAGTAGTAGTAGTAGTAGTAGTACTGGTAGTACTGCTACTACTGCTACTACTGCTACTACTGCTACTGCTACTGCTACTACTACTACTACTACTACTACTACTAGTAGCAGCAGCAGCAGCGGCGGCGGCGGCGGCGGTAGCAGCGTGCAACAGTGGCAGTAGCAAAATCAGGCGTAGGAGGAATACGCATGCGTTACAGAGGAAGGGTAGAGAGGATGAGACTAGTTGGGGCAATGATAGCCACTGCGCAAAGCTCTTGCTGATGGCGATCCTATTACTACGATTTACAGACAGCCACTGCGGGACGGTGCCGCATGATCATGAGCATGCGAGGAAGCATTCCTCCCTCCACCCCTGCTTGAAATGAAAGGCCTTAGCACAAGCCAAGCTACAGACTCGTGTCTCCATTCACGGAGGCAGTAGGCCCTTACCTCAGAACAGTCTCAGGCGCAAGTTGCGTGACAGCTGGGGCAGCAGCTAGCTTGCTGTCACACACATAGTTGGCTTCAATAAGACCGATTCAGCAGAGATCATGGTACTCATAATGCCAGGTTCCCTGACTGGAGCCTGCAGCCCCAAAGAACCAGGAGGCCACGTTCAAACTCCAACGTAGATATCCTTTGAAGTTGAAACCCGCTTGAGCATCCGGCGAAGCTGACCACTCTCCCTGCGAGACTGGCCAACCGGCAGGCAGCGTGAAAAACCCAAACAGATCCCTCTTGACTTTTATTAGAAGACCAGGGTTGGTCTTTTTTAAAGGGGGAGTCATCTTGGAGACTGAAAACAGTGCATGCCAGGTGCAGACATCTCGTTCTCAAGGCTGTCCAAGAAGACCCGGTGATTCGCAGGCATGCAAGTCTTGGGTGTGAACCAGTGGCTTGTAAAACAAGTCCGTTCCACTTTGAGAGTGCTAAAGCGAAGCCTTGTGCGCTAAAGCGAAGCCTTATGAAATGAAGTTGTCTACAAGAATGCCATACCTTTTGAAAATTGAAGCCAACATGCTGGCAGTCGGATCATAGTAAGGCCCTTTATGACAAAGGCGGATGCTAAGGATTTAATAGCTCCGCATGCCCTGCGCACGAGAACTGCCTTAAATGTTCTAGATCCGGTCTGGCATCATGAGCTTGTAGGGACGTTTCCCGGGTTAAGCTTTCTGTGGGCTTAATTTAGCATGTCCCTGGCCTAGTATTTTGCAGGGGCTATCCATGCTGGAGGAACTTCCTCCCTGTCTTGATGCTTGAAACGCCTTCTCCACCAAGCCACACGTCCCTGCTGCTGCCAGTGCTCTTGCAAGGGGCCCGAAATCCCGTCGAGCTTTCCTTGAGAGATAGAACATGAGTGCACCAGAATGAGGGTTGAACACAGTGATGCTCAGTATGTCGTGAGGATTTCCTAACAACATGCTTGTTAAGGTTCCAATCATTGGGATCGGCCCTTGGATTGACAGTCTCGAGAGTCTGTGCCCATGCCAGTCAGCTGATCTACCGGAGGATTGTCTAATGTGGCTGTGCGTTCTGCGCTGGCAGAAAGTGGAGATCAATTCTCAACAATTCCCGTTCCGCCCCACAGCGCAATTCCAGGCTAGATGAACAGAAGGCAGGCGCATCAGTAGGTCCCCAAGGCCAAGTTGCGAAGCCCGAGAATTGCATGCAGGGCAGGCAGCAGAGGCGAAGAACCCTCAGTGTAGATCCACACCTTGGTGCGGTGTACTCGGCAACTTGAGCTTTCAAGTGCTCCCATCCTCCAGGTTGCCAAACAGGACAACGATTAGGCGAGCAGAGCGTGCTGAGGACTCTTGGGACTACGCAGAAGGGATAGGCCAGCAAATGCCTGCTGCCAAGTGGCGGCAAACTCCGACTCAGGCAAGTATGGACTCACGAAAGGCCGCAATCGCTGCCTAAGAACAGGGGTGCAAATCCCCATGAATCTTTCAGCGAGACTTCTTCAAAAGCGGTATTGCCAATGGCCAGTGCGGATCCATACGTCACAGCTGTTCGACAGGACAGCAAGTGATGCACATGCTTATCATGCAAACTGTGTTGCTGTCAGACAGGCCTTCTTCCTGCACTCTAAATACAGCCCCAAGTGGGACATGATTTGCATAGTCTGCGGAAATGAAACTGAAATTCTGGGCTCGCCCCTGCAGCAGATAGATCTGAAAAAGCGAAAGGTGGCCACACTCAATACCGGCCGAAGCTGCATCATGATTGCTTCCCCTCGCGAATCCTTGTTGTCGAATTGATTCCGCTGAAATTCCTTGCGATGAGTTGTGACAGTCTGTGCGCTCACAAAAATGTCACTAAACGTCTCCTGATGCCTACAGATGCTCATCAGCGTGTGTCCTGGATCGGGGTACCTGTCCCCAAAATATGTCTGCTCCTGCCTAGCTAGAACCTTCTGGTCGCGGAGCACCGCAAATGGATTTGCACTAGGCAGGGTCGCAAAAGTTGAAAGCAAAACATCACAAAGTCAATGCTGGTGCAGAATCTACTGCATGTCCGAAGTTTAGAGCGTACTAATATAGGTAACAGGTTGGGGCAGGCTCTGCAAATCAAGCTTCACTCAAGGAATCGATGTCGCTCGCCAACTGACACAATGAACCAACAATGTCACCTCAGTTGTTGGCTCTCGTCCTGTACCCTTTGCATTCAGCTCCCAGGACAATTGATACACTCTGTTCTCGCAGGTGCGGTGACAGCAAGCGGCTTGGCGGCTTGAAGACTGTTGGGAGCTTTGGAGATACAATAGCCGACTCTGGCGACGATTTGCGGCGGTGCTGCAGAACCGCTTTTAGTGGGGACCTATTAAAACTACAGTTGTCCTTCTCAGGGGGCTGTTTCATCATTCCAGCATTAGTGCCAGTGAGCTGAAATGGACTGGAGTCACGATCCACGTCGCAGCTTGTGGAGGGCAGTGCTGACTATCAAGCATACATTAATGTGACCAGCTGCAGACATGAGGAAGCACACTGCAAAATGTTCTCAGACCCTCTCTCAGCCGTGCTACGATTGTTGCGCTGCTTCATGGCATCTCGAATGGATTGGTGTGCCCTTGCGATGGCGCGGCCACCCTCTGACTCCAACACCAGGTGAAGCTTGCGGTACCATTCCTGTGGCAAGGTCCGCAAACAAAGCATTGGCATTTGCAACTGATATGCTCTTGATGGCCTTAGGAGACCTGAGAATTTGCATCAGGCCGCATGGGGGATTGAGTTCCGGCAAAGCTTCATTCAAGGCAAGGCTGTGCCAACTGCGTACGACCTGAATGCCGAGCTGCTCACGCCCGGACACTGTGCGATATCTGTGTAGCAACAACCGAATGCTTCAGATTCCAAGCCCCTCAAACTTGGAAAAGTCCCAGCTAACTTAAGAAGTTGGAGCATCAACGTCCCACAATCGTACAAAATGCAATAAGAAACAGAAGGAGGCTCGAGTACTCCTCTCCCCAGCGACATGCTGCACTCTAGTCAAAGCCCGCTTTCCACTGATACTGCCTCATCCGGCAGAGCAAGAAAGCGACACGCTGGCTGGACCGAGTGGATGTTCTCCTGCGCAATTGCTCAAGGTGCCTTGTATCCCCTGTCAATGCTGAGCTTGAAAATGGAAGCGCAACAAGTCCTGAGCAAACTCTATAGTAAGGGCTCATCTTGGCAATATAAGTCGGAATCCCTGAAGCCCAGGATGTTAAAATGCTGGACAGCCGCAAAACCCCGCGGTCCCGAGAAATCACAAAGGCTTCCGCTCTGTCTTCCCCAGCATCTTCTGGGACGTACCTCATGCCCGTGACAACTTCAGCCAATCAGAAATCTATTCTCCGAATGCGAACTTGTGCCAGTTGATATGTTCGTCCAATAAGGTGTTTCAGCTGGCAGCAGCACGAAAACATGGATCAACGCATCCAGCAGAATCATGGCTGCAGCTAGCTCTATCTCGAGCTGTGGGTTTGTAGGCGGCAAAAAAATCAAAACGTGCCACGGGGTTCCTCTGGGGAGACACACCTTTTGGGCTATTACAAATGCATTGTGCGCAGATTGATGCATAACTCGACAAAGTCTTCATGTATGGGTGGCACTTGTTTTTGGGCGGCTGTGTGTTGTTCAGTAAGTTGATTTTGGACAAAAACCATATGTGTACACCTCTCTGTGAGTACGCCCTCTAAGGTAAGCCGAAGTTTATCGAACCCACAAAAGGCTAGCCAAAGGTAGCCGAACCCCAGAGGGTTCACCGAACCACAGACAGGGCGAACGGGTTCTTCTAACCACCTGAAAAACAAAAAAAACACGGTTCCGCGAACCCCCGGCAACGTTCTGCGAACGCTGGTAGTAGGGCTCTGACGTGAACCCCCAGTGATGTGTACACATATGTTTTGCCTTGCGGTTTGGCATCAGCCAAGACTTGTCAGCACGTGCATTAGCAAAGTGCCGTCTGAAGGCTCTGGACGGATTTCCCCACCGCTGCTACTACCATCACTTCCAACACCACATCATGTTTCACCACCGCTGCCCTCTCCATCTGCCGCATCATGGCCATCACCTCATCATCACCATCATCCTCATCTGCTGAGGTCTCAACCTCCTGTACAAAAATGCCATGTACAGGTGGGCGCTGTTGTTTTGGCCAGGAGGTCTGCACTAGGCTAGGGAGCAGTCTGTGAATGCGTCCCTGTAGTTTGTAGCAGTTGTCAACTTCTGGGTGTTTGTAACTTCATACTTGGTGCGCCATGCCGCATTGTTTGCCGGGCTGAAGGCCTGTACTCGCGCATGCTGCGACTGCAAAGCAAAAAAACAAAATCTTCTGACTTCCAATCCAGGGCACCAGTTGTTTAGCACGAGCTCCGCATACTCTGGAGCATTTGCAAAAGGGCCTCAGTTCGAAGAAGGCTTGCCCTCAAGCTGGAGTGCAAAAGTTGCGCCGAGGCTGCAAGATGGTCCGCTGCACGGTTTGTGCGTCACGCAAGCCCATGAAAACACTCAGATGCAGCGCATGTAAAGGGACTGACTGCCGCAAGCTTAGCACAGCTTGCGTCTGCAGCTAAGGGGCGACCAATGATCTCCCCCAGCTGCCTTGGTTGTCCCAAGACTGCTGACCACTCCCATCCTCACCGATACATCAATTCAACCTCCCGTATTATCATTACTCAGCGTTCTGGATTCTTGCTGTAAGCAGCACAAATCAGTGAATCAGGCTACAGTACTGGCCTGAGTTGGCCAGATGTCAACAAGCCATACTACAAAATAGTTTCCATTTTCTTTTCCATTATCCCAATATATACCCAATATACTACATAATAGTAGGTTCAAAGGTGCAAAGGCCTTAGAAGAGGACTTTTCAACACTCAAGATCGCGTTGGTTTCAGGATCCACCACCGCAGATGTCAAACTCTTACACTGATAGGAGAAGCTGCTTCGCCGTGCTAGTCAGCCAGTCGTTCTCCCGCTGCTCCTGACCAAGGGTTTAGGGTTTAGGAAAATATACCCAATATACTATATAGTAGTTTCCATTTCTTTTCCACTATCCCAATATATACCCAATATACTATATAGTAGTTTCCATTTTTTCCGCTATCCCAATATATACCCAATATACTATATAGTACTTTCCATTTTCTTTTCCATTATCCCAACATATACCCCATATACTACATAGGGTTCCAGGGGTTGGAGGGTCTCAATGGTGCGGGATTGATTCATTCTGCTTTTCATGTGGGAGTGCTTCGCAACAGGGTTTGGATCCATAAAGCTCTTGCCTCCCGCCCATCCTATGCAAAGTCAAGCACCCAACCAGGCCAACAAACAGCTAGAGATGTGATTTCACTTCATGTGCGCATATCCACACATACATGAGCTTGGGGGCTTGTTCTCTCACCGCAAACATGCTACAACTATTGCTGCCATTATCTTACGTCTGCTGTTGCTGCTGTTGCTACATCGGTTTTGCTGCTGCTGCTGCTGTTAAAGCTATCGTCGTGCTTGTCGGTGCTGGAGGTGGTGTGAGGCGGCTGTGGTAGTGGCGGTCGTGGCGGTAGCATTGGTTGCAGCTGCCGTTGCCGTCATGATAGCTGCTTTTGCTGCCGGATATGGGCCAGGGTGTACAATGTACAATTGCCAACATGGGTATATTAACTAACATTTTACGTCTGATCAACGCAATGCAATTCTGGCAGAATTTTCTGGAGGCTTTGCCATTGGTATTTGCGCCAAGGCACCGTTGCCCTTGGATCGCTTTGCTCCTTCACGGTGCGGTAGGCGCAGGCCACGTGGCCAAGAAGGAGCCAGGCATGCTCTAATTCAGCAGCGCTAAAGTTCTCCTCAGGGCTTAGACGTTAAGGTCTAGGAAATTCTTCAGCGCTGTCTATCTTGCGGATCGTTGCTTGGCTTTCTCCACTTCGGGAGTTGCGTCGTATGGAGTTGCAGTTGATGATGTCAGTAATTTAACGAGGGCTCGGGCTTAAAATGGTGGCATCGTTTTGAATCTCGAACTTATAGGGCCAAGGGCAAGGACTGCTGCCCTAAAATGCAAGATTGCCGTTTCTCGGTGGCAAAGCCCTTTGCCACCTTCCAACTTCCACCCCAAATCGCACCCTACACCCCAAGAACCTAAACTTTAAACAAGATTAAAATGCAGCACAGGCATGTAAATCTCATGCCCAGGCTCCGCCGGTGACCCACTTGGCGAAGCTGCCACGAAGCTTTCCTTTGAGCCACGATAATTAGAAGCCAAGGATTGTCAATCTTGCCTTTACGGGATGAAAGGTGGCCATGAGCCCTAGCAAACAGGAGCTCAAAACACAGGGGACAGGGTAGTGAAGTCTGGCAAGTATGTAGAGCACCGCGGCTTGCTACAAGGATGGTTGTTCCAGAGAAGCTTTCATGTGAAATGGAGATCTGGTGATTTTGCGGGCATAGAGAGGGGCCCTCATTTACGGAAACCCAAGAAATGCTGAACTGCAAGCTGATCAAGCCAGATATTACTACTCTTGCTTGATTGTAATGGGCCCCTCCACGCATGAAATCCTGAAAGCCAGGTCACAAGCTCGGCCCGTCGGGCATCACACCTCGCCTCGGCGGTTGATAATCCAAGAACCGCTAAGAATGTCCATAGGAGGACCAGGAATTATTGGGGGTTCACAAAAGCCCATTCAAAACAGAATCAATGCAGGCGCTGCACCATGATTGCTGACAGCATGTCCTGATTAGGTCCTGATTCATCCTCGGATCTATGTGAGCTATAGTCTAAACTCCTAGTATCCCCCTTCATAAACCCTATAATACTCCCTTATAAAACCCCCTATAAAGCCCCCCTTTAAGGAGTTTAGACTATAGCTTATGTGGATCCAGCCGTAGCGGTGAGCACTGGCCGGGGGTTGTTCTTCCAATGAAGGCATGCGCAGACACGGGGCATGCACAGGGTAGCTTCCTCGAAAACCAGGGGAAGCGGCACGTACTAAATGGGACTCCCTTGGTTAAGGGCAGCACAAGTTGCGGGTCTATAAGCGTTTGTACATCTGTCGACTTCCATGCTCAACATGCTGCATCAAAAGCCTCCCAAGTACTGGATACCGGTGAGGTTATTACCTAGATTTTGCTGAAGCAACTGGCAGCAGCCTCGGCAGCCAGACGAATACGAGCATGATGAAGTCTGCAGCCAACATGGCCGCATTTCAAATTTGGGTCTTCTTTCTGCTCTGAGCTGCTGTAGAACTTTAGAAATTTCCAAAACACCGGCTTGCGCTTCTTCGGCCCCCGCCCCTCCTACAACTCCATTCCAGTCTTAGTTCTCATACATACCAAAATGGGCTGTCCACATTATGATGCCCAACATGCAATCGAAGAATGTGATCCCCATACTCATGAGTTTGAGAATCGCCAAATGCCTCAAAGCTACAACAAATGGATGGGTGAACCAACCATCTGCGGCTTCTTCATGGCAGGAGAAGCAGTACCTCAGTGGTGATGCAAGGCAAGGCTTTACGAAAACTGGGTCCTGATATGAACCCTTCCCGAAAACTATCCCTATCTGTGCTAAAAGGCCCACAGGGAGCCCCAGACATGTTCTTGATTGCAATCAAGGCCAGATGCATTCGCAAGATGGCAGGACTGTGATACAAGGATCTTAACTGGGAGCTCGCATTTCTTCAGGCAAAGTCCGAACAATTCTCGGCCATGCGTACCCAAACACAGTACTATGGGCCATGTCATGGGAACACTGTTGAAAGAAGAGCCACATCATTAAGAATAGCAATAAAAACAAAACAATATTAACAACACCGTAATATATAATGGCTTCCAGTTTGCATTGCCCCTAGTAAACCGTATGTAATTCTATTTACGAGTAGTAGCCATATGAAGGACTTTGTGGCTCTGTCGTTGACGAACTGAACCCTGCACCCTAAACCCCGAACCCAAAACCCTGAACCCAAAACCCAAAATCCTGAACCCAAAGCCCAAAACCCTACACCCAAAACCCTGAACCCTAAACTAATTACATGGAGGCGCGTAGGGATGATCGAGGCAAGGTAAGCCAAGGCCTGGGAGGGTAATAGGGAATAGAGGGATTCTATAGTTATGATAGGAAATATATAGGGGTTCTATAGTTATCCAGGACTATAGTCCCCCTTAAGTCGATAGAATATGGGGTATATGGGGATCTTAGTATGATTTACCCAAAGCCATATTCTATCTACTTAAGGGGGACTATATACTTGTGGGATTATATAGGGGTTACATAGGGGGTTGTATGTGGTTTCTTAGGGGTTATATGGGGTTTACACATCTAAGGGTTGTATGGGGTTCTATAGAGGTTATCGGGAACTGTTGCTGGAAAGCTTAATAGCTGAATAATATTATAAGAATGATAATGACAATAGCAGCTGCTTTATTCCAACACTCCGATTTCATTGCATCACGCAGTTGAGACAGGAAGTGTCCTCACTCACTGTCAAACTCCGACCTGGGCCTGCAACCTAGGGTCTGGATTCCTATAGCCACGGCAAGACGCAAAATGACGTGAATTTGTTGTTGGGTGTCCGAGACTGTCTTGAAACTGCTATTCGCAAAATCTTATAGATGGCCGGAATACTGTGTTTGCAAATGTGAGCAGCCACTTTCTCATAACAAGATTCTTTCAAATTGCGTATGCCTCGAAACGCGCAGAAAGGGGCCCTTGCCGCCAGGATCTCCAGGCTCCAATTTTGAAGACTTCCCCAGTTGCCGGCCAGGGAGCATGGCAACCTGGATGGGGCGCTTGCAGGCTCGAAGACCATGCGCTCATTGCGCCAGTCCCTGAGCTTCTTAGCTTTTCGAAGAGGAACAATCAAGCGCGAAGATGTACGGCGGTGCACAGTATTGAGTCTCGTCTCTAAATATGCCAGGTAGCCAAGGAAACATGTCTGAAGCTGTCCGGATATGTGGGACGTTTGATCTATGTGTTACTTTTGAATGCCTGTTTCGGAGGTTGGAGGGGAGCACAGGTTACAGTTGAGTGCTTGCATGCACTGGACATTGGCTTGTAGATGCAGTTGCTGTAAAAAGGACGATCCGATCCTGTGGAAGAGCCAGGGTAAATCTCCTGTATCCGGCTGACACTTACCCATCTCTGTACAGGTGTCTCTGGAAAAACAAAATCCTGTCAGCTTACCTTATTTGAATATGAGTCTATGAGTCAGGACCAAAGTCTGTGTCTCAATTTTGGCCCTCCCGACCAAGGTCAGTGGTGGCCCGTGACACGACGACCACACTGCCTGGTGCAATGACGTGCGGAAAATGGAACGCAGTGTAGATGTCCGCGGAAGGAAACAGTGCCTTCTAGTTGTCGGGTCATTGCCACTGCGCTAAGAAGCCTGATGGCAATAGCCTTCTAAAACACTGCAGTCAGAACTTCTGTTCCTTACTGAGGTCCCTACACATCGTCAGGAGCACGTATCATTGAGTTCAAAAAGCCTAGAAACCCTGGAGCTGCAACCCCAAGGCCAAGAGAAGCCTACACGCCTTACTCAAGCCTCTTGCACCCCTCTAGCGGGAAATCAGGGAATGAATCTCTACAGTGCTCCCTACAGGAGCCCTTGACAAAAACCGCCTCTGATTTCTCACAATAGGCCTTAAAACGCCCAGATGCGGTTGGTCACAAAGCCATTGGGCCCAGAGGCATCCCAGAGGCCATCTGCCTCCAACCGGTTATCTTCTGCATGGCTACTGGTATTCCCATGCCGTAGCAGTATTAGGCTGTAAGTTCCTCCACCTGCAGTTCTTGGCATGAAGCAGCAAATTGAAGCATCAAACTACAGTAGAAAGAATATGGCTTTGGGTATATATATAGATATTCTAATAAGATCCCCATATACGTCATATTCTACGTACTTGCAAGGGGGCCAGAATTTCTTCTGCTTCTCTTGGCCTCGTTGAGGGGTGGGATGCTCCAAAGCTCCTTCCCATCCTTCCTGTCTTTGTCAGGCGCACCAGCCTGGATAGCATCAAATCCTTAAAGCTTTAAGGGGGGTACATAGGGGATTATATAGGAGACTATTGATGGGGAAACTAGGAATTTAGCATTTGGAGGGCCATCCAACAAGGTGAAGATCCAACAAGGTGATTCAATCAATACGTCGAAGGATGGTTCAAGTACTGCAAGAAAAAACTGTATCTCAGTCTGGACATGCAAATTCAGAGGCCCGTCCTATGATAACCCACTCCAACTTTCCAAGCTATCTGTACGCATCTCGCAGATGAAAGCATTGGGAGCATTGGATTAACCGCACAGCGAAGACATTGAGGCGAACATTGCAAACAAGCCGCCGCGTGAAGTTCTGGAGTACGAGCTATGATGTCTGCCTTCCTGGGCACAGGACTCTGACGAAGCAAAAGTTTCATCCAGTCCACAATCAACATGGAAGTCGGCTGCCAGAAACTTCTGAACAATGTGTGAGCTGTCAGGCTATGAGTTCAACCTGAATCAGAAGTTGCAAAAATACTTAAACAGCAGCATCAAGCACAATTCGTGTGCTGCTTCAAGCAAATATGAACGCATTGTTTGGCCGTGCTTGGATGGGATTCATGCTCCAACCTGACTGGACCTCTTGTGCGAAGATTCGGCCACATTGGAATTCGGGCGTTCTGCGAGTCCGTGATGTGCTGCTGGAGGTAATCAAAGGTCGTTCCTCCTGAGGACTCAGACCAAAAAAAGCTGTCTGAAGAGGCCAAGAACATCTTCGGGCAATCAGGCCGGCCATTTCCGCTGCCCAACATGTTCATCAAGTTTGAAAGTGTCCCACACTTTGAAACTTGGTCGCTCTCCCTAGGTCCTAGGTGCAATGAATCTTACATCCCGGGCTTGCAAGCACAGTTGGGGTTTGGGTCCGGAGCTCCTGTTCCCACGACTGGCTGATGCGACCCGCTGGGGCTGCCTTAGAACAGCAAAGTGTTCATGCGGCTAGGTTTTCCTGCTGACCGCGGATAGTCTGGCGGTATATGCGGTCTCAACAGACCTGGTCTGAATAAATAGAATAGAACGCTATACTCTCAGCACAGCAGTGTACGATCTTGAGCCGTGTGCGTGAACTCTGCTCACCAAGCAAACATCCATCTTGGAACTCCATGCCACTCGAGACTGATGTCGACTCTTGCTGTTGCAAAGGTACTTTCAGCGTGCGCGTGAACCACGGGACACACTGCCTGGCCGGAGGAGGGGCCAGCACTTGACGGCCGCACGATGAACTGCTCCACGAAACTCCAATGCCTGCTAGCACGGTTTTCGGACGGAATTTCCTGGACCTAGAAAGACGCCTTGGTGCCTATCAGGCTTCGCAAGACAAACACATCTGTATTTAGTTGATGGTTGCTCAACTTGAAAGCTCAAATGCAAGAATGGCGTTTGCATATCATTGCAGGGGGAAACAGCACTGACCGTATTGAAAGCTATGCACAGCTCAAAAAACTCTACAATGAATCAATGAATCCTGAATGCGACGAGCACATACAGCAACCCTAGACCCCAAGTCAAGTTGCAGGCAGCATTCAAGGCATAGTCCGGCAGATGCCGGTTGCAAGGCCATGGTTTAGGGCACTGCTAGGCGAAGCATCTGAAGCATCCCACACAACAAGTCTTGTTCCTATTTACCATAATGTGCCACTCTCGCATAAACCCAAAGGTGGCCTCCATCGGAAGTCGAGCACTCGAGATATGCAGGCATTGAATGCGCCTGCCGGCTTGTACCAATTCGCGCAGTTTTTCTGCTTGTGGAGCTGTCAGGTAGCAGCCAGGCAAACTGTGACTGCTCCTGCGTTCTGTGATCAAAGCCTGCCTTAATGCAAAACACACTAAATGATCAACAACGAGCCTGAGCAGCATGATCATAATAATGATGATCAACGACACTGTGCAATGGCCTGCCAAGGCATACCAAGTCTTCTCCTCCACAGATTCCTTGCGGGACTCAACCCAGCGTTTGACACTCCTCAGATGCAGCTTCCACATGAAGCCACGGACACAATTGCAAAAAAGCTTGCCCAGCTGAGTGGCCGGCGGGCTTTAGAGAAGCTGAGCCAGCAAAAAGCGAAAATGATAAAAAGGTCACAAGCAACTTGTCAATTGCTGGACATCCGCAATACTGAAAACGAATAGTTCGGGTTAGTTCTCCATGGCGCAGGCATAGCGAACCTGCAGGCCTCAGAAATACCCGCCTAAACCCTATCTGCTAGTTCAGCGCCAGACCCCAGACTTGGGTAACTCTACTGAAATACTCAAGCCCACACGGGGCATTGAGCAAAGCATCCTTTGAACGAATGATTATGCAGTAAGCTTAGCAAGCCACATACTGGAAAGCTGAGATTGTGAAAAGCACAAGATTGTTTTCATGTGGTCGCGTGCCTTCTGTCTTTTTGCCTGCTCCAGTTTGTGCAGAGTGTTTTGAATTTTCTTGCGTTTACTCTCTGCATTTTTGTTTCTCCCAAATGACGACAAAAGTTTCTGGATTCTGCACCCTTGTATCCTATGCATCGTGTTTGACCTGAAGCAGCGTGAACCACAACGTTTAAAAAAAACTGACGCGAAGACGACACGCAAGCAAAACACCACATCGCACAAATTTGCCTGCCCTGTCGGCATGCTACAGTTCCGACTTTTTGTTGAGTGGGTTGGAGTTTTATTTGGGTGGTTCTTGCTTTCGTCAGAATCGCCAAGTGGAGTTGGATGGGTGTATGTTAGAAGGTTTAGATGGGGTTCTGTTCGTGGGCAAACCCTGGCAAGCGGACCTTCTAACAAGTCAACCTTCTTCCCAAAGCCCTCTTCTCATTCAGCAGCTACCTTTGAGTCCCAGGAGCTGCGGGGCATTTCGGAGCCCATCCAAAAACTCACGGTGCTCTTTCGGGATGTAAGCCTGCAAGTGGAGAGCGTAGCTCAGAGCAGAAGTGAAGCTTCTTGAGTCCTTGCAAGATTTCCTTGTTTCAGGCTGCTTCCGTTGACGCCTTCGGAGGAAGCACCGACCAATGCTGCCACTACAGTCCACAATCGTCAGCCCAAGAAGCTATCAACAAGCTGCGTCCAGGCATTGGAACTCTCATGCAGGATTTTCTCAGAATCCCCTCAGCGTGTTTTTCGCCAGGGCTACAAGGGGATCATCGGGGTCTTTGTAGAGGCTCATATAAATCACGTGTGGAGAAACTCACAGCTGGTGCAGGTCAGAGTTCAGTCAGTGTGGAAGCTTTCCCTTCCTTCGAGCTGCTTTCATCAGCAGCTATCAGAACATCATGAGGCCAAGTGCAGCACTATAGTCATCAACTACAATCACGTTCTTGTAGGAACACTCACAGCTGTGGAATTCGTGTTTCGCCTTCCATGGATCCTGCCTCGAATGCTTTTACCGCCTCACGCAGCTCCGCGGAAGTGTTCTTGATGCCCAGCAACGCATCCACTGCCTCAAGCGAGCGGTGTCAAAGAATGCTTCTGTGGTCTGCAAGGACTCCAATGCACATCAGTCTTGTGTAGTTTTGGAATTGTGGTGGTTCAGTGACAAAGGACAGAAGTTGCGTATTAGATTTGTCATGATTTGTCGAAGCCGGGCTGGCCAGTTACACTATCAGATCCGCAGCAGAAGACCTCCAGGATTGCAAGTCGTTTCACGTGGATTCATCCGCGCCTTCCTTTCAAAAAGCAAGAACCTTTCTTGCACACATCTTAGCCGTACACAACTCCCCAAGTTGTGGGAAACCCCTGGGTTCCTTTTAGGACCTCTGCTACCCACACATTCCTCTTGCTCTACCCATGACTTCCCAGAAGCACCTGCCTCAGTAGATTTAAGAATGTGGCCCAGCTGCAGGAAGGATGGTGCTCATGGCTCCAGAGGGCCCATTTAATCTCAACCTGACCAGCATTGGCAGTCTTTGCCACACATATGTAAACAGGATAACATGTCTATGTCATGTATGATGGGGTTGAATGGTGCATGTAAATTGGTTCGGGCGGTTGCTGGCTCGTTTCCAGCGAGCTTGGCAGAGCTTACTGAGCCTATCCCAACACAACACACATGAACTACCGAAACATGATTAGGGGAATGTTGTTTAGGAGCCGAGGGGGTATAAATGGGCTGGATGCCCAAGGCCAGCTAAGCTGTTTGGGAGTGGGTGCCCTGGTCGAAGGCTGGTGTGCAGCATGAGTGGTTTGTTGCGAGACTTCCCAGGAAGCTAAACGGTTTCTCAGTCAAACGGTACAAGAAGAGTATGATGATCCCATGCTATGTGCTGAGCGAGGTCCGGGAAGTAGCGAAGAATTATAGTATAAGCCCAATATTACCCCAACATAACCCGTGATAGTAGTTTCCATTTTCTTTTCCATTATCCATATAAAACCCAAATATATATATATACTTATTAGAGCCGGAGTGGAGGCCTGGGTAGAATTGCAAGGTTCTAAGAAAGCTGATGCTGTAGCGGTGCAGTGGCCGGATTCCAGGATAGAATGGCAGCAGGAGGGGGATGGATGGGATTGTTGTTTCAGTTGTAAAGTAGTTGTTTCCCACCAGTGTAGCCAAAGAACTCCTCCTCGCCAGTGCCCCCGTCCATCTTCACCTTGATCGATTTAATGTACCTGATGATGCGGGGCGATCTGCTTTTCCAAAGGAAACTTGGCAAATGGAGTCCACAGAGGCTGCTATGTGGGCCTTGCACTGTGCAGGTGCCAGAATTCGGATTCATGGCAAATTTCGGGATCCAGACTTTCCTATGTCCAGTTCAGGCAGCCATTCCAACAAGGCACGGCCGCAAGCGAAAGAAGAACAAGAAGGGCTCGCACATCAAGGAATGATCTGCAGGCGAACGTGCAAACCTTGGAACTCAACTAGGCAGTATCGTAAGCTTGGGTTGTTACTACTACTCAGGGAATTGCGTTGAGAGCTAGCTAGCGCTGGATGCCGGCTGCAAAGCGTTGTGTGGCTGCAAGTCGCTCTGCCGCCTTATGATGCAGATACAGCTTTGGCCGAACCCCATGCGCCTAATACATCTCTGCCTTTAAGCCGAGATTTTTAGAATACCATGTTTGCTTGCAGCCAAGCAGCATGATGGGTAAACAAACCGAGGCTAGCCGCCAAAGGGCCTCCTCCAGAGTGTGCAGCTCCTGCAACCTTTGGAAGCCAAAGAGTCCCAGAAAACGATCCACGGCAAATTGCTGCTTAGTATAGGAGCGCCCCAGCCACTTTGTGTAAGCCAAGGGACAGGTTGTGGATGTTCTCCTCCTTCATGGCGGTCGAGATGGCCTATCACCGCAACTATAACTCAAGTCACTGGACAAGTTTGGCATTTAGGGGGGCTGAGATGTCTACAGAAACCCAGGGCCGGTATTCATAATCCCAATAACTATAACCACTATGTACAAGAGAAATTCTGAACAAAATCGCCTCCAAGCTCGAGACCACATGGCCCCCCTCAGACTCGATGATGATGTGGGTCTTGAAGAACCACTCCTCATCCACCAACCTGGGCAGGTTGTTCGTTACCTTTGCTGCTGGGCCTAGGGGCTTGGTGCCATTCAGCGGCCCGGTGAACCGACGAAGGAGCCGCAAGTTGGAAGGCTTGATGGGACCTGCAGAGGCTTGGGATCAGGTATTTGCAGCCTGCTTGTGATGGCAGACCTGGCGGTAATGGTGGGGGGGGCGGTGGAGGCGGCGGAGGTGGGCAGAACCATCGTCGGAGTAGCAGGACTTACGCTGCGGCAGTGGCATTAAGTAATTAGCAAAGTGCTGGTGGTAGTTGGTAATCGTTGTCCGCCACCATCCCCCTCCCCGATCACTGCTTCTGTCGGCAGTGGTGGCTGCATAGACAAGCCCTTGTCCAAGCAGATCACGGGCTTTGACTATATATGCTCAGCATACATCGATACGCTCAAACTCCAACATCTGAAGCCCATACGTTTGAAATTTGCATGCAACAGCATCTTCGGAGGTTGGAAATCACAAGGAAATGCGCAGTACGGACATCGCAGCCTGAATAACGTCAAAACATACATGCATTCCTGCCTGCTTCTTACCCATGCCCCACTTCAGCGCCTGAGGGGTCCAAGCGCTCCCAGTTGTTGAGCACGCAGCCGGCATAGTCGAGCATGGGACGCCTTCCTAACCGCTCCTCAGCAGCAGAATAGAGATTATGATAGAACCAAAAATACGATTCTCCCAAAATACGACAACCAAAGGGAGAATACAAGCTTGCTCTATGGACCATACAGTGCCCCTAGTAGGAAGAAATTCTGCATAAGGACCTTCGTTGTACGTCTGCCAATGTGCATCAGACGGATTAGGATTGACCATGTGCACCAGGAAGTGGAGTTTCGGAGGCCTTAATCTTGCGGGGGGGATCTCGGTCGTAGCGTTATGTGGGGTAGATTGGTGGATTTGCTGATTCTTGTCGGGATGGTGTTAGAGGATCAGGATTCCAGGGCATCATGGGAGAACCGGTCACGTATGGTCCTGTCAGAGTCCTTGTGTTGAGGGGCCACATAGAGAACATCATTCAGCACATTCGGAAGACAGTGCACAAGATGATGGGGGCCCTCAACTGCTAGAATGTGGACTTGAGCTGACTTCTGTACGATGCAGAAACAGAAACTGTAAGAGAATACGAATAGTACTTGCTCAGGTTCCTGTAATGAATCGCACAATGCCCGGCCGGATCTGACCCTGCCCCCATCAGGCAAACCGAAACTTCTAGTCCAGACAGATTTCCAGACACAACCTCAAGAAGATTTTTGGCATGGCTTCTCTGCTATTGCCTACTGGAGGTTAGAACAGGGAACATAATCCCTCTGTAATCCCTACAGAATACATTCCCTGATGCGTCCTACTAACCCCAGCAAGACGTGCAGCCACGGTGCGCTAACGCAAATCCATGGCATCGAAAGCCACATCGGCAACTCGGAAAGTTCCGGCTGCCGACCTTAGTAGCTTACTGCGGGTTAGTAGGGAATAAGGGAATGTATAAGGGTAATACAGGGCTTAAGGTTTAGGGTTCAGGGAATACAGTTTCTAGGGATCATATTCCCTTATTCCCTACCAACCGCCAGTAAGGTGAAAAGCATGGGCAACTTGTGGGCCAAGCCCTAGGCGTGGAAGAAATGCGCTTCATCCTCGGCATCCTCATACTCCCTGCGAATAGTTACAAACTCCGTACATATGGGCAGGATTCTTGCAGGAAGCTGTGCTGAAATGGCAGTTGTCAAGAACAATTTAATTACATTCGGTCCCCCTACATAACTGAAAAAAAATACCATGCTGTAGGGTCCCGTGTTGTGCAGCGAAGCAGCAAAGGAGGTCTAGCTTCACGGTCTGGCCCTGCTCGTAGACGTCAGTCGGGCCATGAAGGTAAGCCAGACAAACGTATCCTCCCAAGCTAGGCACAACTCGAAGCTCACATTTCCGGAAACTAACATGGAAACCCCAAAAAGGGCCCTATACAGACTACAGGCCTTATAAAAGGGGGGCTATATGGGTTTCCATGTTATTTGGGGGGAGTGTAGTTGCCTTGGAGGTGTTCTGTAGACCTGTTTGGACGGGCTGACCGTACGACAGGTCCAGCTGCTGCGGGAGGCTCCGTGTCATTTTGGCACAGCTCCGTAATTTCAGGAATTGCTTTAGTAGCTGGATCTGCCTCCAATCATCGGTCACAGGTCGCTAGAGAAGGCCATTTCATCATACTGAGCGAAATTAACTACCAGTCAAATTCGCCCAGTTCCCTCAAGTCAACCCCCCTACTAGAACCCCAATATTTACCCCATGATAATACAACAGTTTCCAGTTTCTTCTTTTCCATATTCCATATCTAACCGCATTATATACCCTATGACAATATAGGGGCTTCCATCTTCCTTTCTATTAATTATTCCTATATAACCCCTATATAACACTCTATATACCCCTATATACCCTAGTAGTATTATAGTAGTTTCCATTTTCTTTTCTGTTATCCCTATATAACCCCAACATATTCCCTATTATACTTTAATGGTTTCCATGTTCTTTTCCATTATCCCCATATAACCCCAATACACTATAGTAGTTTCCATTTTCCATTCACCCCAACATACTATAGTAGTTTTCATTTTCCCATTCTCCCAATATAACCTCAATATCCAATATAACTACAATATAACCCCAACATACTATAGTAGTTTCCATTTTTCCGTTCTCCTAAGATATCCCCAATATCCAGTATAGCCCCAGTATGACTCCAACATATACCCTGATATAACTGAATATAGTGGCTTCCATTAAGTAGTCTCCATTGTATTTTCCATTATCCCTATATAGCCCCAACATATTCCCTTGTATGATATAGTAGTCTCCATTTTCTTTTCCATAATCCCTATATAACCCCTACATAGTCCTATATAACCCCAACGTGTTCTCTGTCGTGTTATGGTAGTTTCCATGTTCTTTTCCATTGTCCCTATATATCCCCTATGAATCCCTATATAACCCCAATATAACCACAACATACTATAGAAGTTTCCATTTTCTTTTCCATTTTCCCTATATCATCCCTATATAACCCCTGCCTAGTCCTATATAATCCCAACATATTCCCTCAAAACATTGACAAAATATAGTAGTCTCCATTCTATTTTCCATTACCCCCATATAATCCCAACATGCTGCCTTGTATCATATAGTAGTCTCCATTATCTTTTCCATAATCCCTGTATAACCCCTGCATAGTCCTATATAGCCCCAACATATTCCCTAAAAACCGCCTGCAACCAGCCCGGTCCTAGCAGTGAGTGAAGGCTCTCGGCCTCGCCCTCAGAAAGCAGCTCCAGAGCCGCCTTCACCCGGGGATTTGGGGTTTAGGGCTTTAGGTTTAGGATTTATTTAGGATTTGGGGTTTGAGGTTTAGGATTTATTTAGGGTTTCGAATTTAGGGTTTAAAGTTTAGGATTTATTTAGGATTTCGGGTTTAAGGTTTAGGATTTATGTAGGGTTTAGGATTCAGGGTTTAGGGTTGCTTGATGTAGACCCGTGATTAATGAACCCCTCCTTTTAAGTAAGGGCCTTAATATGAGGACCCCTATTAATAAATCCCTACGAAGGGCAGGGGTTTATTGCAGGCAAGACATGAAATACACTTTACGTAGGTTTGTTGCATCGAAGCACCTAGTCCGAGCAACATCAAAAGTTCCACCTCTCATGCGCTCCAAACTACATCCCCGTTCCCTGAGCCTCCTAGAAAGAACCCAAGCTTTGAGACAGCATTTGTTGGGTTCCACCTGCAGAGCAGCATCCTGAAGACGAGAATCCCTTACAAGGAACTATAACAAACATAGAGGCCTTAATTAAGATCACCAATGTTTTTTTTTGGGCTTTATTCGGAGCAGGAGGGGTTTAAAGAGGGTGGAAAGAGTGCAGACTGGGATTTAACAAGTAATGGGCTCGTAAACGGATGGCAGGAGAATGGTTGGTGAGGATTTGCGTACACATCCTCTAGAAGAATCAAGTCCACCTTGTATGGACCACCCAAATGTACGTCAGAAACTTTGAAAACCTGCAAAGGGCGCCTCAAAATGAGTCTTGCCTCATAAGTAGGAAGAGCCCCCGGAACCTGACAGTCCTGATGTTGAGAAACCCAAATGGTAGCTATACAGTGCAAACGGGGGATCACTGCAATCTCTTTACCCTCCCCATTTATGCATGCAGTCCATCGGGTATCACCACTGTAAAATCCCCAAATGACTTCATGCTCGGTCTCCTTGAGATCCTCGCGCTTGCTGGGTAGAACGTCCTTGAGCCTCAAGAAGTCAGTCGGGGAGATTCGGGAGGGTTTGGTTCGAACACGCCAATATGTAAAACAAACAGGAACACGGAAATATGGGTGATATACAGGGATTATGTACTTGGAAGCAAAGGTGGGAAGGCTCCATCACACTCATCGCTCAGCAAGCAAGGGGTTGAGAGGTGTATCGCTGGCTGCTTCGGCTTGGGGTGAACCATTAAACCTTGAGCTCCAGGGCTCCATGCCCAGAAGTCCAAAGCCACCATGTTCGAAATGGGAGAAAAGCGTGTGGTAAGCCAAGCCCCACTGGGCAACCCAGGGCCACATTAAAACTAATGTAAATATATAAACTGATACAGGAGATGCCATCGCTTGTGAAGGACTCCCGAACATAGCCTTGCGCTACCCAATACACTGTACGTGAGTTCAGGTTGTGACAATGGCGCGGGGTTGCTTCCTCCATGTGGGAGTTTCTCAACATGATCCCATGTGATCCTCAAAAAGGACGCATATGGTGCCCTTGTGATCCCCCTGAAGGCAGGCAGCTCTTGCTCTGCCGCCGAGCGGAACATGCCATGCACGGTCAATGTCGGCAGAATCTCCTGAGGAGCGGTGGGGTTGTATCAAGTGTCTGCAAGGGAGGAAGGATCGGTATGACATTATGATCTGCATCTCTATTATAATCCAGTATACGTATAGGAACCCTGGAGCCAGGACTCCAATCTATCCACTGGAGCCTTGGTGAGATGAACGAGATAAATTCAACGCAACAGCGAGGTTCGGATATCTTCACCAGCCGGTCCCAGGGCGCAGGCAGCTGCTTCACCTCGGAGGGAGGAGACCATGCTAGATTATGAATTGGAGAGGTGGGGCACTTGGGAAGTCCTAAGAGGACCACGGGAGGAAGACAAGATTTGCACCCAAAAACCCGCTCCACGAATACAGAGACTCAGCCCAAAGCTACGGTCTACTCGCATTTGAGTTTGACACCAGCACACTGCGGCCAGGCAGACCAGATACCACTCCAAGTGTGTAAGCAATGGACACCGTGCGCTAGGCACCTACAATGCCACTATGCCTGGGCAGGTATCAGTGTGGGCTTGTCGCTGGACGGAAGAATCATAAGTGCAGCGTCGGACACCGGATCTGCAGACGGTAGGAAGCCACGCGCACCAACATTCCACCAGCGGGATACCTGCTAGAACACCCTTCAAATAGAGCCCCACTAACGTGTAAGTCTGAGAGCGCAGACATATGCCTCTACTCGTTTTGGGCTGCCGACAGGGGACCTAGGCATCCCACCATCGTTTTCCTGCAGGTTTTCCGCTTCTACGTTACCTTGTGGAAGTAAACGTGTGCGGCGTAGCAAAGGCCCGGGAAAGTATAAACTTGAGACTGTACAAGCGACAGCTGCGCAGTACTTTACCGAGGCTCAGCCTAAGCCAATCGTTCTGAAGCAATGGAAGCAATCAGTTTTGGGCAGCAATCAAACCACGCGATCTGTCAGGATTACCTGTCATTGCCAGGCCCCTTTCTGGATGTTTGCACGCCGCAATCCAGCCAACAAACAGCAGTCGGATATGTCTTGCTGTGAGAGTTGTCCTTCATGTTTGCCTGCTTGTCTTTGCTTGCCGCTTGCTCACGTTGCAGCCCTGGCTGCATCTGTTCCATTACTTCTCCCTGTCTTTCTCAGAAGGAGCTCATGGCAAGATGTGCTCGAGTTGTCTGCGGTTGCATGGCTTGTCTGAGAATCGGGTCTTCTTCACTTCCAGGCTTTTATCAACTCGTGCTCTTCCATGTCATGTTGCACCAACATACGGGGTGCCCCGCAGAAAGATTCCGAGGTCGCAGCTCCTTCTGGGACCCCAACCCATACAATGAGGGCTGTAGCAGCCACAACATCTTCCGCGAAGCCTTTTTGTTGTGATGGAGAGCATGAGCCGCTGAACCTTGTTTGAACCTGAACCTCACAAGTCCACTTAGTTCCCACACTCACTCTTTGCTGCGCGACTGTTGCTGGTGCGGTATTCCCTGCCGTCTTTTTGTATTCCATGGGCTTGAGGAAGGCAGACCACAAGGGTCAAAAAAGCAAACGCGAATCAACGTGTATACTGGCAGAATTGGATTACCATCGTGAAGGTGAAGTTGCTGAAGCCATCCCCTGCGATGATGTCTTCCATAACCTCTCTTCATAGACGTACAGCGCTCTCTCTTTGCTTTGCTTTGCTTTGCTTTGCTTTGCTTGGCTTTGCTTTGCTGTAGGGAGGCGGTAGGGCGACCCACCGGGCATGAAGCCTTCCCCGTCGGCTTTGTCACGGTCTGCTTAGTGTGACACTGCGCTGGATCTGGTTCCTGTTCTAGAAGCGGGTCAGGAGGACAATCACCTTGGTAAGAAACAGTTCCCACTACTGCACGTTATCTTATGCTCCAGGACGGGTGCCAACATCGGCTTCGAGGCGGGATCCATTCGTCGAGGACTGCAGTGCTGAACTCATAACGGAGGACATGCTGAAAACTACATACAACAACAATGAGAGTTGCATTGCTGGTTCTGGCGAATGGATTCCTCAACAGGTTGGAGCTTGCATTGGGCTCTCTCTCTCGCTCTCGCTCTCGCTCTCTCTCTCTCTCACTTACCTTCTCCTTCTTACTTACTTGCTTAATTACTGACTTACTGATTTAGTCACTTACTCACTCCCTCGCTCGCTCACTCGCTCGTCACAACATGCCTCACCATAATACTCCTCTGACCTTCACTTCATATGCATATGGTCATCCTCGCAACCAGGCAGGGAGTAGGGCCCACCTGGTACAGCTTGGGATTGCTGCTCTGCCGGCCACCAGTCAGCTTTAGCGGCTTGGTCGGCTCACTCGACTCGCTGCTCTTGGCGGAATCGCAAATGCCAACCTGGAGCTCAGGCTTACTTCTGACTTCTCAGACCCTTGGAAAGGATCTTGAAAGCAGTTTCCCCTTAAGGGTTCCCAGGAATTACCTGATTAGTAATATGGGGTACAATATTCGGGACTCTACTTTCTGGATCGTCCCAGGCGTCTGACTTGCACATGAAGGATTTGTCGACGCCCAAGATACGCAATGTGCAGGCAAAGCAGACAAGCTCTCGCCTTGCGAGAGGTACCTCTCCTGCCTCCAGAGTGCAGGTTATAAGCTTCCTATGTCCTGAGCAGAACAAACCTTCTGAAGACAGACTTGCTGCCAAGAGACGAAGAGCTTCTCCATCTGGTGAAGTGCTGCGCTTGAATGGCGCATGGTCTCAAACTCGACGGTGGCATCTCTTCCGGCAACGCCAAGCCTAAGAACTGCACAAACTGCAGATAGATTGCCTGCGGCGTTCGCAAGCACATTTTGCTACAAACGTTTGGGGTCCTCAGAAGTTCGACCCCTGAGCCTCCGAAACCGCAAAAAACGGCTCTCACGCTCAACAGCTGAACCGTGAAACTTTACATAGTGGCAAAAAAATCAGAGCCACTCACGGAAATGTTTGAAGAGCTGCAACATGCTTTCCATGCTTGGACTAACGCCCACATCAGGGAAGCTCAGAAGACATGCAAAGCCACAATCTCAAGACATTCAGCCGCCAAAGAACAAAAGGTCTGCACCGCCGGGGTGTCGTTCAACATAGTCAGTCCTGGGCATTCCCACTTGCCACAGACTCCTGCTTTGCTTGCTTCTTGCCGCGCCCTATCCTCGAAAAAGCTTATGCCTATGCTTCTAGTACTGGCTCATGCAGGCAGAAGGTACAGCGGGGATCGGGACAGACAAGATAGAGGAGTGAATAGGGCGCAAGGAGAATGTGGCAGAGAGCAAGGTTGCTTCTTTGCCCCCAAGTTCCTCGAAACATCCGAACATGCACCCATGATCACCCATGAAATCCATGCGATCTCCAATAGATTCTGCCTTCACGTTCCTTCGACAACAGGGCACTCATGGCAACACTTCAGCACGCATAGGCTTCCAACAACAACCCGAAAACCCCAGGACCCTTGGGCCATCGAGGCTCAGATTGTAGACCTTGCCAAAGATGACCACCCATCCACGGGAGCGAACCTGCTTTTGGGGTTCAGGCTCTTTGTCGCTCTGTTTGCCACCTGCCTATTCGTCCTCGAAATGCCTTTTCGGCCACAAGGAGTTATAAAGCTTTAGGGTTAAAGCTTGTCTTCTTGCCTGTAGGGGCACTGCGTCCCAGGCCAGAGGGTATGCTCTGCATGAAAGGGTTGTTTTTCGTCGCGCCAGGCTCGACCATTTTGCAGAATAATTAGCACGCAAGGGTTTTTACGGCCTCCGAGTTTGCGCTAGGGCCTAGCAGAAACCAGAAACCTTGGGGTGCGGCTTAAGGAAAAGCAGTGACGACCCTGATCCTGATGACCTCATTGCGTGGGTGTGCTAGAATAGGAAACCAAAAGCTCTACTAAGCCCGTTACCTCCCCGTTTCCCTCACCGAACATAGCCTCTTCGAGGGTGACCTTTCGGACCTGCTCATCGCTTCCGCGCCTGCAGGAAATTTGGGATCAGAATTGCTCACCTTCAGTCCTGACCAGAATTCACCGGAGGCATTCAGACCCCTTTGTTTCGGGCCTTCCTTTCTGTGAACCCCTACCAAGCGGCACGCCTGTGTGGACAGGCGTTCCCCATGGCTCATACATTTACATGGCAAGAATCGAGTTTGAGCCTACGCTGTCAAAGGGCCACGCCATGCAAACGCATGCCATCTCATCCACGCACACACTGACTTTAGGGCTTCTGGACTTTGGTAGAACTTCTGAATGACTACGCAGAGCTCTGTTGCGACGTGGTGCTTCTCCACATGTCTTTCTTGCCAGAGACATTCCCAAGAATCACGTGCCTGCCAACTCCGCAGTCCGCCGGAACAACAAGCCCAAGACACAAATGATGCTTGTCTCTCCTTGATCTGCCGCTGCGGGCTGTCAATCTGAAACTTTCTGAGGCTTTTCAGGGAGGTGGTAAAGGTGCCTGCAACGAACGAACCTCATTGATTGCCCAATCCCAACAGAGGCTGAGGCTCGTGGGACGGCGCATCGTCAACCTGGCTACAGCAGGCGTCTGGCAGCGTTGGTCGGTTCCAGTTCAGATGTTCTTCTCAAGAGTGCTGTGGGACTTCGTAGGGCTTCATGAGGACCGTGCTGTATGCCATGGAGGTTTGCCAGGAAACGCGTAGTAAAAGGCTTCGCATAATCACAAGACCTGCGTCGAATCGATGTATGCTCGTTTGAAGACAGGGGGCTAATTACATAGGGAATCCTTGCAAGCTCGCTGGGTACTCCCTTGAGGTTCCTATGAAGACTGTGCATAGATGCTTGCTGCACCCTCCAGTCAGACCTGCTAACGCACACCCAAGCCGCCATAGCTGTCACACGCACCTTCCAAATCCCTGCAACCTGATTACTATGATTCGATCATCATTGCAACAATGAGAGCCCGTGCGTGAGGAATTGAATACGCGTTTGAGAGCCCACTGTCTGTATAGTAATTAGTATTCAACACGGCAGCGCTGGCTGACATCCCGGCGGATTGCAGGTTTTGGCTCTGCCAGACAAATGTCCTTGATGCTGCTCTCGCTGCATCGACACGGGACCCCACATCAACGTAACACTCTTGACGATGCCGCATCCGCGCAGGAACATATAAACGAACGGTGGGGACCTGTAAAAAAGAATCAAGAGTGGGGACCGGTTTCGGATCCCTGTCAGCCGTCAATCGAGGTGATATCTGGATTGTAGTCGCTACGGCATCTATCTTAAACGCCAGCGCGTGAAACGGATGTGCTGGCAGCGGTACCCTGCCTCCGCTGTCTGTACTGCACTCGACAAGCTAGAAAGCTGCCAACACTGAGGCACAACATGCTGCGCACTTACATGGGGTACTCTGCAGCAATCCGTACCTCCTTCTGCCATTGAAAGCCGGGAAACCATGACTTCCTTGACTGCTACAGGCAGCTCGGCGGGGCGCAGCCCGGCAAAGAACTACAGAAGCTTTGACTTCCGGAACCTGGAGACCGGCTTGTCAGATTCGAGCATCCAACTGGCATGTCATTCAACACAAGCCCTCTCAAAGGCGTCTGGAGCAGCGCGTGATTACTTGTCCTCGCTTTGTGCAGCAGAAGCCCCATTACAGCAAGCTGAGTACAACTGGCGTCAAGACCCAGTTGTTGAGTCGTATAGCGGGAGGCCACTTCATTGCGCAAATCACGCATCAATGCCCTAAGCTCCATTGCGAGCCCGCAAATGCAATGAAGTTCCTTCTGATTGAAATTCGTATTCGTGCCTTGCAACATCTTTGGCAAGCACTATGCACTGCGGTACTGCTTCCATCCGACGATTTTGGATTGCCATAGCCCCTGACAAATCCTATTGGCTCAATGTAGCCCAATCCACCCACATATCGGACCGGAAGCAAAGCAAGAGAGACTACAAAAGCCTGTTGGATAACAGGAGAAGTTTCTGTACAGAACTTGTGCAAATTTCATATTCTGAAAATTTGAATTAATCCTAAACTCAACGAACTTCTGCCTGGCCTGCCTCTGGCTTGGCTGCATCAGCCGACCAGTGATATCGGTCCTCAGCTTGTGAGATCCCTCCGCATGAGAGTCATGAGAGGGTTCTTGAGGAACTGCCAGGCTGCAACTTGCAACTTACACACCTACTGCGCAGTAAAGGCAACAAGAAGAGTAAGAATCATACGGCGGACAAAGTCTCACAACCATCTCTCTCCAATGATAAGCGATCCCCTCCCTTTTATCTGATATGTTTTGTCAACTTGTTTTGACAATGCTCCTTCCTGAGGGAGGGCGTCAGATTTCCGGGAGAGGGATCATTGCCTGACATTGCTTGACACCTAGCGCAGGGCATTTTTTGTCGCCCAAGCCTTGATATGAGAAGCCAACAACACCCTTAGTTGCGTTTACCGCAATCCTGTACCAGCAAGAGTGGCAGAGGTTGTAACGCTAAAGTGTTTGTCGATATGACTTTTTCTCACATGACAGGCACAGAAGAGAACACGGCGTTTTGCCCGGCAGCCTCGGTTCTTCCCTGTTATCGGCTTCAAGCACAGGGAGGTACTGATACCCTGACGCACTTCTTGGCTGGGAGCAGTATCCCAGTCACCGAGCCTACTGGCAATACTAGTAAGGAAACTGTTCTGTAGCTCAACGCATCCGCCTCTCGCTCCTTCTGAAATTGAAGGTACCATGCTACTCGGCGATTATTGCGCTTCGCCTCTGCGAGGGAATTGCTGCAAACAGCTTTTAAGAGTGAGGCCCACGTTTTGTTCAAGCCTTGCGCTACAGCAAGCCCATCATGCAACGCAACGGCTTGGGACACTTTAGGGGATAGCTAGCAGTGGAAACTCAGAACCCCCAGCGTGAGTCTCATCAGAGTTTTGCGGACTTATGCATGTGTGAAAGCATGCTCCAACTTGTCCTAGACAAAAGAGCAAGGTTTTTGCATGCAAATATCACAGAAGGAACAGTGAGCTTAGTGATGCTGTTCCAGCTTCTCCTTGTCGCGCGCTAAATCAAAAAAGAATCATTCACCCCTTTGCTTCTCCGGCTGCAGGTCGGTAGCAAAGCAAAACAGAACCGAGCAGCAATCGCAACTAGAGCAGGCAGCACATTAACAGCCAAAGCACACACTGCTTACAACCCTGGCAAGATCGCCGACACCTACCAAAAGGGACGCCCGAAAGGGACGCCTACACCAGCGATTTATGGGCAAGCCGAAGATCTCATCGCCAATCGCGTCCGCCTAGCGCGGGATGCCCTTTTCTTTTGTAGCCGATTTCAGGGCAGACAGGGCATAGGAACCTTTGCACCAGCTAATACATTCCATATCCGAGCAGTGAAGCCATTGTGGGGATGCTACTGCCGCAAGATTTCCTCCACCAGCTCTTATAAACCTATATGTCTTGTCATACGTAGTGTGGTCTTGTAGCATTGCATAATGACCTCTGGAAATACTCCGCTTTGAAGAGACCTAGGGTTTCCATTTGACTGTCCATGCTTTTTTCCATTTGATTCCCATTGGAGATCATATCCCTGTATATCCCCTCTACAACCTCTACAGAACCCAATATAAACAATCTCTATGTCATCCCCATATAGTCCTGCCCCTGCACCTCGGCTTGCAGGTCTTTGGTGGAACTGGGCACCGCCGAATACGGCCTGCAGGGCAGCAGTATGGATGACAATTCTTGGAGACTAAAAGTTCCAAGATTGAAGCAATGTGCCTCTAGCATAACCCCAACGATGGCCTAACTATGACCACTCTGAATGGCAGAGATATGGGAAGCAAGGCGGTTGTGTAAAGTATTTTGGCAGGGCTGCTGAAGTTCCTGTGCAGGGCAGCCTGTGTTCAAGAACACTGAATCACTTGGGGGAGCGGAAGTTGAAATTCTCATAATGAGGAAATTATCCACTTCCTGGATCTATGTGTCCTTTAAAGGACCGGAACGAAACACCAGGACGAATGAAGGGAGGCCAGTAAATCATCACATCATCAATGATGATGGGGTGGCCTGTTCGAGCTGAATGCTCGGGCCGGACTAACGCCATGATCCAAGACAGGTTCAGAGCGTTGTGACAGCGGCAACAAACAACCGAACAGAGCGCCTTCCAGAAAACAAGTTGCATTCATTGAGACACTAACTTTGCGCCTTCCCGGTCGTAGTAAGGATTCGCGCCAGGCGTGAAGGTGAAAACTCGCTGCTTCAGGGCTTCCTGATTGCCTTAAGCCATGGTCAGGCACTTGCTGCAGGCAACGCTCCTCATGCATCTCGCGCAGAGGTGCACGGTCGAAGCGAGACATTCAGAATTTCATGGCACTGTTGTGCAGGCAAGTCACGTCTCTGGGTGTTGGCTGGCGCCCGCGAGTAAGTTGGGTCCACAACGGCAGAGAACAGAAGGTAGTTAAACCTTGCACATGGCACATGGCAGGCCAAAACTGAAGGATCACAAGCTGACAACAAGCACCCACAATCACAGTATCAACTGACAAGATCGGCAGCAAACCACTGGTGCAAGGCCACCTGACGAGAAGCTGACAGAAAACCTAGACCTGCGCAGCAATTACGTACCTTCATGTGCCTTGGTCTTGTAACATCTGAAAACTTCACGCGCTGAGAACGTCTCAAAGACAAGGGGATGCTACGATAGGAAACCATTCAACTATTCGGCCAGGAGGCTCTTTTCCATTTTCCTCAGTTGACGGAAAGTCTGATGTCAGGGAGCTATACACAGGAGCTGGTGCTGCTACACAATCGCACGATGTCTTTGGCAAGCCAAGCATCCGTATCACAATATGCATTGCAAACAACCTGACAGCACTGCTTCCAGCATTCCATGGCCCAGAACTGCAGAACAGCTCACGCGACGCCAACCTCTAAATCCTCGCGTGTGAGAGCCTTCACGTTCATGTCATCCATGACCTTGTGTCGTCAGCTTAACCCACCAAGAGCTCGCGGCCATCATGGCCATACTCATCACCATTACCATCACCATCACCAACACCATCACCACCACCACCACCGCCGCAGCCGCCCCCAACCACCACCACCACCACCACCACCACCACCACCACCACCAGCAGCACCTTCACCAGCACCAGCACCTTCAGCAGCAGCAGCAGCAGCAGCAGCAGCACCAGCAGCAGCAGCAGCAGCAGCAGCACCAGCACCAGCACCAGCACCTTCACCAGCAGCAGCAGCAGCAGCAGCAGCACCAGCAGCAGCAGCAGCAGCAGCAGCAGCAGCAGCATCAGCATCAGCATCAGCATCAGCAGCAGCAGCAGGAGTAGTAGTAGTAGTAGTAGTAGCAGCAGCAGTCGTAGTAGTAATGGTAATGTTTAGGGTTTGGGGTAATACTACTAGAAATAATAGTACTAATGATGAGGAAATATTCGTGATACTAGCCTCTGCACAGATTCGTTAATGTTATGCTTTCAAAAATCATTGTGTTACAATCCATATTGGGCCTTATCTTAATGAAAAGGTAAGACCGTTACCTGAAACCGTAAACTTACTTTCAACTTTCAACTTGTTGACTCGGTCAATAGGAAGATGTTTAGGATAGAAGGAATTAATGGGGCTTGGATTTAGGGTTTTGGGTTTGGGCCCGGGGCGTTTGATCTGGAGATGAGGACTTGAGGTCTAGGGCTTGGGGGGTGCAAGGTTCGGGGCTTAGCGCTTGGAAGGTTAAGGTCTATCTAGTCTAGTGCCCGGTGTTTCGGAATAGATCTTCTGGAGTTTAGGGTCGGCATTTGAGATGATTTCTAGATTAGCGACTGTGAAAAATTCATCCTAATCCTCAATGGACGCACCAACCGCTGCGGTGTGTTCGTTTTTTTTCCGGTAGGCTTTGTGGGAAGGTGCTTGGCCGATGAATGCTCTCACCACAGAGCCATGGACCTGTGTGCTCATAGGTCACAACCACAATTATCTACTAAACGTTGTACACGGCACTCCCAGAACCTTTACTTACTCTCATCTTCTATGAGGGTTTAGCTTTGGGCCAGAGGCTTAGGTGTTAGGGTGGGGCACAGTCATCTAAAAGTATTTATGGGACGCTGACCCCTACCTGGACCCCAAAAGTATGCAAAACAATGGCTTTTCTGGCTGCAATTACTAAAATATTATGGCATTAGGGCTATTATTTCTACATACTTTTGGGCCTGGGGTGAAAAAGCTTCAGGTTTCCCGTTTTCCCCGCATTCACCCCGCATGCCATCCCATGAAGGAGCCCGATCTGGGATATATCCCTCAACCCGGGCTGTTTTACAACAGCTGCAGAACAACAATGTAGCATTACTATCACTATTTATTACTGGTGTTGCTGCTACTGCTTGCTAGGAGAAAATTCAAGAACTTCAAATAAAGCCATTTTTGAGGTCAATTTCTGTACAAACAACCTTTTGGGGTTGGGCCGTCAGCTTTTGCCTATCAGCGGAGAGTCGCGTCATTGCGCCACCATCTCTCAGTTTCCCATGCCTGGTACATTGGCCTCTTCGGGCAAGAACAGCCACCCTTTCCAAGTCTAAGTAGATGTAACCTAAAAACGCGAGTTCCGTTCTGATAAAGCCGTAGAGACGCTGCTTTTAACGGAAGCCCTAAGGTAGATCCTCCGTAAACCCAAACCATAGATCCCTTGTCTGCTACAAGTTGGGTATTACCCCCACCCTGTAACAGTCTATATTAGGGGTTATATTAAGGGCTACATATATATATGGAACAAGAATAAACACTATACAACTGTTACAGTGTGCAGGCAGTAACAATACCCAAACCACAAGCATGAGTCAGGGAAACTGTAATCAAATGGCCAACCCTGGAACCAACACCTTAGATGCCAGACAGTAAACGCCGTAAACCCCAACTCGACACACGCTCTAGCCAACCAAGAAAAACAACCGAAAGACACGACATGGAAATACTTCAATACAGCCCCTGGAACCCAAAGCCTCCAATCCGATATGAACCTGGTTTCTTTTCATGCTTCACGTTTGCCGTTGGATTCTCCTGAATTGGGAGCAATACTACATCCAAAGTATAAGGTCGACATACTGCTGCTCCATAAAGGGGACACTCATGCTATCTGAATCTGTTTGTTAGACCGACCCGTACCAGGCACGTCAGCGCAAGGTGATTTCTAAACAGGCCAATTTGTCCAGAATTTGCATGACCAACCAACAGGTCCCACTGCCAGGATTGTCTGCACAGGCTTCTGCTGCGCCAGCTTTCTCCACAGCTGTGTTCGCATGGCCTGATATTTCTTGCCATCCTCGGACGGCACCCAAGCGCGCCAATAGTCTTGCATCACTGATTGCGCGACCCACGGCTTCATGTGCAGCATGAAGCACTCTCAGACTTGACACTGTACATACCCATACTCTCCTAGCCTCTGCAGAACCTGCATCAAAGGGACCCCATGTTGAGACACCGAAAAATGCTGAACCCTAAACCCTAAACCTTAGAAGTTTGCATAGTAGTTCCAATATGAATAAATACAGCCCTTGACTTGGCCCCTCTTATGCCTGGGTAGGAGCAGCCCTAAAGCCGAAACCCTATAGTCCCCCTTAAGTAGATAGAATGGGGTATATGGGGATCTTATTATAATATACCCAAAGCCATATTCTATCTACATCATAAGGGGGACGATAAACCCCTAAACCCCAGACACTGGGGCCACCACCAGCAGCTCGCCGGGCGAGCTCGCGGTCATGCTGCAAACGCTGCAGGGCCACCTATGGGTTATGTTAGGGTTATATTGGGGCTATATTGGGGGTATGTTGGGGTTATATTAGGATTATATTAGGATTATATTAGGGTTATATTAGCGTTGTATTGGAGTTATATTGGGGCTATATTTATCTGCAGCGCAAAATGGGCTCGGGGACCCGGGTTTAGGGTTGAGCGTTTGATTGCCTTTTGCCGCACACATCTTTTTGAGCAAAAGGTTCCCGGGTTTTGAGCTTACACAGGGTTTAAGGGCTTCCACGTAAGGTTAGCGCTATTCCCTGCAAAGTCCCTAGAACTCCGCTTAAAAGGCTCGCAGGGCCCAGATTAGGGGGCATACTCCCAACTCTGACAGCAACAGGTTTCGCAACATACTGTCAGGAAACGTGCAGGCTTTCGGGGTTGTGGGGTAGTTAAGGAGTGTTCTCGTGGTGGTTCAAACCAAGTCAGATGATTCGGTGTGCTTCTTGAATAGACTAGTAATCCTGAACCCTAAACCCCACATAAAGTAGTAAGACCAACAAGGCGAGTGAGCTTGCTACTGGGGACTATAACTCTAATACATACACCCTGAGCCTCCAAACTCCAAGCACCGTACTCTTTAACTCTTCAAAACAGAGCCTGTATGTTGGCTCAATCCCCCACCAAGTCATGGGTACAACAAAGAGCATGTATGTTGGGTCAATCGCTCACCAAGTAACGGGTACCACAAGGGACTCTTGCAGGTATATTCAAGTCCTATTGCCTCCATATTTAGGAGCTATTACACTTGTGGGATTGACCTAACATGGATGTAGATCTCTTGCCCTCATTGTCTCCTCATCCAGGGCTCTCTCTTTCTCTCAGCTGAAGCTGTGCCCGAGGGGTTCAAAGGTTCTATAGGGTGCACGAGGTCTGCACAAGAGGAAGGGGATCAGATGCTGTTTGGCTTGTAGGGCTTTGGGTTCTAGGTGTCATGTTATGAAGGCTTTAGGGTTTAGGGCTGAGAGTCAGTGGTTAAGGATTTGTGTATTGATAGCCCCCCTGGCAATCACGGCATGGCCTGAAAATCCGTAAAAGCAGCCTGTGTGGAGAGTGCTAGGCCTCAAATCCTAAAGGCTAAACGAAACCCTTAACCCTTAAACCTTAAATCCCAAGTCTCCAAACCTTAAAACTCAGAACACTAAAACCCTAAACTTTCAGTCCTACATATTAAATAGAAGTCTATAGTCGCCTTGGAGTCTCATCCAGAGGTGACTGTTCTGGGGAACACCGAACCTAGCCCCTTGGCACGCGCGTAATCATGCACAAGGCTTCCAGCTCTCTGGGGAATTTGATGTAGCAACAGAAGCTGCCCTAGGGGGATCCCGCGGAGCCTCATTCACACAGAATCCTGAGTATCTATATGGTACAACGTATATAAAGGTTGCATATTGGGAAGTAAGAATGTGGTCAATACAGTCAGGGTTTGGGGTTTAGGGTTTAGTAGGTCAGTATTCCCTATATGGGTACTTAGGATCCTTTGTTTCGAAAGGAAAGGCCCCCTTCCATTCAGAAATTGCTTCCGATGTGCTGCGGAGACTCCCGAAACCAGACCCTTAATTTTTGAGATACCCCTCATACGGATTTATGGAAATTTGCTGAAATTATGATCCGTCTTTTGGATACCCTACACACTGCAAGCTGTGCTACAATGAGACCCCGAAAAGGGGTCACAGTTCTGACAACCCTGCAAATTTTTCGGCATAAGCACCCACACCCCCTCAACCATAAACCCTAGACCTTGAACTGCAAACCCTGAACCCTAAACCCTGCATGAATCCCAAGCCCTGAAGCGCACACCCTGAGCCTTACCTAAACCCTAAACAAATGTAAAAGAACGGCCCTAAACCCAGAATAACAGCCATGAAGGCAATGACTTTATATACATACTTTCGGGGTTCAAATTCTAAACCCAAATTCTAGATAAGCCCTACAATGGGTTCTTGAGGCACATCCTCCGGGGGCCTCTTGCTCTCGGGTCTGAAGACAGATATGCTCGTGAAGTCGGGCCTCGAAAGGTAGAAGCTTTACCCCACCCTAAACCCTAAACCCCTAAAACCTAAACCCTTAAACCCAGAAATTCAGGGTAGAAGCTTTCGGGTCTAGGGTTAAGTTCATAAGGTCTAAGTCCAGGGTTGGGAGCATTGTGGCCTTGGGGCCTCCAGGGCTATGGATATTTCAGGAGTTTGGAACTAATGAGAGGTGTGGTTTTGTTTGTGAGATGTAAATTCAGAGAGCTTCGGGCTAAGGAGTTTGGGTTCACAGGTTTGTTTTGGGTTTAGGTTTGGTGCTATACTATACTCGAGTCCCAGCCGGTGTTAGGCATACCATTCATTGCCAAGAAGGGCTCAGTTGATTGTGTACCTAGAGTAACTAAGTTTACCTAGGACCAAGGTTCTTGTTTGTACCTCATTTTTCGTTATCTTTACCTTCTTTGAGGGTGTAGGTTACTCTTGGTAAGTTGGCAGTTCATGACGTAGGGCTTTCTCAAAAGGACATCTGCAGGTTTGATTGCTGCATCTCAGGCTTGAGGCTTACATCAAACCTATGTGGGGACAAAAGAAGATAGATGAGCAACGGACAAATTTATGTTGGGGGGACCTATAGGGTAGCTATAGGGGAATATATAGGGTTTTGGGGGGGACCCATCTAAGGGATTAGTCCAGGGCTCAGATGGAAACTCTTTCAGGCGTACCTGGGGGAAGCTACCCATGTGAAAATTCATTGGACGAAGTCCTGGGCACCAGATCCCTGCTAGTAGATGCAACTTGCTGGACCCTGAATCCAACCCCGCCCAGACCCCCGAAAGGATCTAAAAATTAGATCCCCTAGAACCATAGGGGGAATTATATACAAGGATTATATAGGGGTTATAATGGGTCTATAGAGGGGATCTGATTTTTAGATCCTCCCAGGGGTCTGGGCGCAGCCAGAAATCCTACAAGAGCCTCATCTTCTAAAAGCTTCACAGCTTGCACTCCCGGAAACTAACATGGAAACCCAAAAAGGGCCCTATAACGACTACAGTCCCTCTAAACGGGGACTATAGGGGTTTCCATGTTAGCTTTGGGGGAGGGTAATTCATCTCAAACCCCCAAAATAACCCCAATATAGCCCAGAAGCCCCTCCCCTTGCTGCTCAAACCCACGTCCTGCATCCGAACCATGCCGGACCACCACACATTCACGCCCACACCAGAACCCCCGGCAAACCCTAGGCTCCCAGTTACCTAAACAGTGGGTTTTTGGGCTAGGTAGTAGGAGTTTAGGGTTTAGGGTACTAGGCTACTGAGCTATGTAACTATAAGGTATATAGAACCATTATTTAGGCAACTGGAGCCCCACGGAATAGCATCAGCTAAGCCTCAAATCCTGGATCCCCACACCCTTAGACCAGAAATTCATACTGAAGCTTCTAAATCCATCATGGTCCTCAAACACTAACTAGGGTTTAGGGTTTAGGGCCACTTCAGACCCTTAAATCCCAAATTCTCAGCTTGCTGCCAGGTCGGTCCTTTCGAGCTCGATGGCGTGTAGCTGCTGAGCTGAAGCTTCCTGTCGTGCCGGGGAGGCTTCTTGAAAAAGGTTTCAGGTTTTGGGGTTTGAGGGCTCCGGTTACCTAAATGATGGGTTCTGGGCTCTGCACAGCTTCTAGTTACATAGCCCAGTAACCCACTGTTTAAGTAACTGGGAGCCTAGGGATAGTCGATGCTGTGAAGATATAATTGTTGATGGTTTAGGGTTTAGGGTCTAGGGTTCAGGGCTTCGGCTAGTGGACCCCCCTAGTGAGATCCCAAACCTCAGAACCCAAAGCGCGAACCTTCCACAGCAAGCCCTTTATACTCACAAGTCAAGGTGCTAGCTGAGAAGCGTTTAGGGCTTAGGGAATATAATCCCCCAAAAGTCCCGATGTAATATACTCCCTTAGTCCCTACTAACCCCCAGTAAGTAGCTGCGTTTATGTCCGTCCTACCTGTCACCCAAATAAGCTATAGCTTGGTAGTCATTACCCCTCAGTCCCTTCCCACTACTACTCCCCCCCAATATGAAAGACGGGTTCACCAGAATTCCAAATTCTGGAAAAGGGGGCCAAGACTCAAACCCCAAACAGCAGAACCCTAAGTGGTAATTCCCATTTCATTGTCCATGGTCTTTTCAATCTGATTCTCCATGGGCTTCAGGTATACGGTTGGAACTTCCATGGAGCCCCAAAGTCCCAAACCCTAAACTGTAGAGTTTAGGGTGTAGGGCTTAGGGCCCCAAACCCTATTGCCTATAAACCCTTATCCTTAAACCCCTAAACCCTAAACACGTAGACCCACAACTCGAAACCCTATGCTGGGTGAGCCCGCCCCTGCAAACCATTGAGAAGCCTCTGGAAGACGGTAGAGACTCCCTTCTGCATGGGCCCTCAATATGACTCGAGAGCCCCAAATCTGGCATCCAAACTTCAAGCCTCGATACTTTAGGGTTTAGGGTTTAGGAAACCACAAGCTCTAGCTGCCAAAAACCCTCTGATGATAACATCTAAGACCTGACACCCCATCATTTTGGGCGCTTGGGCCAGGGTCTCGGCTTTTAACCCTCACGCCCGAAATCTCTGACCTGATGCGCCCTATCACCCTGTGATCTTTGTCTTATGAAGGTCTCCCCAACCGTACACCCAATATACACACTGACCAATACTCCTGGATGCCCCTAAGCAAGCGCATATGCACTCATTAAAGACCAATACTTGAAGCATACCCCACATATTTTCATCCCGATGAGCACTCCATCATCCAAGCTTGAATTTCAATTTTCCATTTCATTCTCCATCATGGGAGGTGGGGGGCATATCCCTGGAAGCCTATCTCACATGTGCTAGTCTAAACTCGTAGTATCCCTCTGAATAAGTCATATGATGCTCCCTTATATAATACCCTATTAAACCCCCCTTAAGGAGCTTAGACCCCAAATCCCAAGTCCTCAACCCTAAGCTCTGTATAGCTATTATGCGCAGGTGCAGTATATCCTGCTCTTCGAGTCGGCGCCGTGCATCCGTGGAACGCGCAGTGACCTCGAGGGACCAAAGTTCAGAGCTTCGGTCCAGGATTTATGGTTTAGGGTTTTGGGGTCTGGGGTTTGGGGTTTAGGGCTTTGAGATTAGGGCTTAGGGTGTAGGGTTTAAGGTTTGGGGTTTAGGGTTTAGGGTTTAGGGCTCCGGGAAACCGCGGCGATCCTCCTTTTGGGGGGCATAGTGACTTTGTCAGGGCTTCAAAGTGATTATTGGGAATAGATGGGACATGGTTAACTCTATGGTTTTCTTAACTGGACACTAACTATACACACTGACCAGTATTCTCAAGGAAGCTTGCATATGCTCACCGAAGGCCATGATGATCAACCTGTATGAGGCAGAGGTGTAATGAACAGGCTCCCAAATTCCGGTTTCCGGTTCTAAGGGTTCAGGACCTAAGGCCCGTGTGCATGCTAGGGCACCAAATCAGGTTTGCATACATGCTTCAGAATTGCTATCGAAAAGCTAGAATGCCGAGCTCAAAGCTTTGATCAAAGTTCAGAATGTGTTTGCCCTGAGATTTATAAGCCCTGAAGCCTACGCCCTGAATCCAACAGGACCTAAACTCTACCCCCCAACCATGAAGCCTACACCGTAAACCCTGAGCCGAGATCCAGAACTTAGGCTTTAGGGTGTCAACGGATGTAAGGCTTTGGTAGGGGTTCACGGCTTCTAGACTCTCATACAGGATTGTCTCAGAATCGGGTACCTTCTGGGGTTTGCAAAAGAATTGCCCGGAGTCCCGACCAACCCTGAACCCAAAAAACCTTAACCCTAAACTAGAAATGTACTCTTCAGAACCTCTCAAGCTAAGAGATGGGAGCTGTTTTCAACTTTACTCACCCTGTCCTCCGTGGCAGCAATTCAGAGCGGGATGGGCCATCTAGCAGCTAGCAATCCCCATACTCCCCCACTCCAGAACAAGCTGCATCTTTTTCCCGCCATCAAACAATTCATCCAGATCTTCTGGTGAGACGGCCTGCGATGCCTGCAGGAGACAACCTCAGGAACAGGAAACAGCAGCTATTCCAAAAATTAAGGCCGTTCTAAATCACCCAATTTGCAGACTACTCATGGTTATATTATGACCCCCCGCAATGGTCCAAATGCCTCATAAACTATTGTGTAAGTTCTTGCTTGTATGGTGGATGGGGGTGCGGGGGTGTGCAGAGCATAGGGGTTTGATGCGGGTTGCTGCTAAGGAACATAGAGAGTTCAGCGTTTAAACCATATATCCACATTATGGGAACTCCAGCAGCCCAGTCGGGGTCGGCAGTTTGAGTATACAGGGTTTGGGACAGCGCGTTGCTGTTGCTTGGGGGACAAGCTGTGCTTGTCAGCAGCTTGTTCAACTGTCATGAAAAAGCTTTCTACCTTCCCCTTCAAGGACCCAATCCATCGCCACGCAAAAGCACCCCACTCCCACCAGGGGTGAGGGCATAGGGCTGGGTCTCTCTAAGCCCCACATCCTGAACCCTGAATTATAAAACCCTGAATTATAAACCCTAAACCCCAAACTTTCAACTCAAAGGGAAAGGATCCCACATTCTACACTCCGAACAAACCAAATCCTCACACTTCGAACTAAACCCTAAACCCTAAAGCCACCTTTTTGGGGCCAAGCTTCGGAGGATCTCCTCGTCCTGGCACTTTGTCACGTATGATTATTGTTATTGCCGGCAACCAGATGTGGGGGTTTCCAAACATATGATTTAAAGTTTGGGGCTCCTCAAAAAGAGGGGGAACCTTTTGTGGGGGGTCCCTATAATAGATATTATAATATCTAAGGGTCTATATTGGGGTCCTCTATTTACTGTAGGGTGGAGAGTTCATGGCTTCTCTTATAACTCCGATAGGTTCAGGGTTTAGCCCCTACATTCTCTCCCAACAACGCTTGTGTCCTTTTTAAAGTTGTTAAAACTGTGGTTTCCTTGTTATGGGCGTAGGTATAATAACATGTCCAAAAAGTTTCAACAATGACCCAGACGTCTTGGGCCCTAAATCCGGAACGCCTAAATCCGACTGTAGTTCCCAGCTTTTCATTCCTACATGCCTAAGTCCTGAAACAGTAACTCCCAAAACCCTAACTCCTGAAACCCTGAATCCTAACCCCTAACTCCTGAAACCCTATTTCCTGAAACCCTGAAACCGGAACCCTGAAACCCTCAACCCTGAAACCCTAAACCCTCAAACCCTGCAACCCTAAACGCTAAGCCCAGGCCTACCCATTATAGTAGCTTCCGTTTTCTTTTCCGTTATCCCTATATAACCCCAATAGAACCCTACATAACCCATATAACCCATTATAGTAGCTTCCATTTTCTTTTCCATTATCCCTATATAACCCCAATAGAACCCTATATAAGCCCTATAACCCATTGTAGTAGCTTCCATTTTCTTTTGCATTATCCCTACATAACACGAATAGAACCCTATATAACCCCTATAATCCCTGTAGTTTCCATTGTCTTTTCCATTATCCCTATACAACCCCAATAGAACCCTATATAACACCTATAATCCCTGTAGTTTCCA
>CAJNIZ010023236.1:17571-35669 GCA_905231905.1 Symbiodinium pilosum | reverse complement strand
TTTAGGGATTAGGATTTAGGGATTTAGGGATTAGGGTTTAGGGATTTAGGGATTAGGGTTTAGGGTTTAGGGTTCAGGGATTTAGGGATTAGGGTGTAGGCTTTAGGGATTAGGGATTTATGGATTTAGGGATATGCATCTTGTCCGTCGTCCCCAGGATTGCTTTGTTTAGAGTTTAGGGTTCAGGGTTAGTTTAGCGTTTAGGGTTGCGGGTGATAAATCAGGCCCCAAAGGGAAGCTCTCTTGGGGAAAACTGGCCGGCCCAGATACTGAGTATTGCAGGGGCCAAAACAGTTTAGATATTTAGGCTAAAGGTTTGGGAGCATGTGATTTTGTTGCATGGGGATTGCAAGAAAATCCCAGAGTTAGTAATCACTGAGGCTTTTTAAGTGCGATACCTTCAATAGAAGCACGGCACTCCCCCAAAACAATCCAAAACATGGAAGCCCGCATGAGCTATAGTCTAACTCCTAGTATCCTCCTTCTTAATCCCTATAGTAGTCCCCTACATAATCCCTGATATAACGCCGCTTTAACGAGTTAAGATTACAGCTCACATCAAGCCCTAATCCCTAATAACTACCCTACTAATCCCAGTTTCCATTTCATTTTCCATTTGATTCTCCATCATTGAGGTATATATACCCCCGATATACCTACCCTAGACCCTAAACTGGCCAGAGCGCCGCTGACCATATACATGGGCGCTCGAGCCTCCTGGGACAGGCCTCAAGCCTAACACCATATCGAACCTGCGGGCCTGGGAGGGTAAAGCCTCCAGGACAACCCCCTCGAAAACCTCTAGCAGCGCTGTTTACAAAGTAGGACCCTTTCCAGCCAGGTTAGCTCTTCAGAGGCCTCCCTGGGCTTCTCCTGGGGGTCCAGGCCCCCAGCTGGACCAGGGCCTCCGAGTGGTTCAGTTTTCTCGATTTTGAGCTTTTGCAGGCCTTTGCAGCGCCCGGGGGGCCTCCCAGCAGCCTCCTCCCAAAAACCTTCCAGCCTCCAAAAACCTCCACGCGTCTTCAGGGCCTCCACAGTATGGGAGGCCTCCCAGGGGCCTGCGGGGCTTCTCAAAAAAGGCCTCCAGATGCCCTGCAAGGGGCCTTTCAGGGGCCTTGCATTCCAGCAGGATCCTGCCAGAGCCTCCCACCTTTTCAGGTTCTCAGGCTTCGCAGAGCCTTTCAAAACTCTCCCGAGGCAATTCCCAGCTCGTGCCTCTCACAAATCCTTTGCGGGACTTCTCAGGCCAAGGCCTCTCAAAAAGTTTTCAGGGACCTTTTAGCGTGCCTTTCAGGGGCCTCCCAGAAGCTGAGCCCGGGCCCCCAACAACAGCTCAGGTTGCCAGGTCTAAGCTTTTATTGTTGTGAGCTTCTTGCGTGGAGGCCGGCCAAGGCCTCCGCTACCCCTACCCATTGCTCGAGTCCTCTCGTGCACCACCTGAGAATGCCGGCTGCTGCGGGGTGAACAGCACGACTGGGCAGAAGAGAAATCGGGAAGCAGCCCTTTATCATCATGATGCTTCTTGGGACTGATGCATCTGGCAAGCTCCACACGTGGAGGCCGGCCAAGGCCTCCGCTACCCGTGTCCGTGCTCGAGCCTCAGAGCGCATCATCTGAGAATGTTGGTTGCTGCGGGGCAAACAGCAGCTGGGGAGAAAAGAAATCAGGAAGCNNGGGGGTAGGAACCCTAAACCCTAATTGAGAATAGTTAGGGTGGTTGGGGTGGGACCTCTGGCTACGCGAGCGCGCGAAGAGTGGGTGCGCTCCTAACTCTAATATAAAAGCGCACCCACCGCGCGCTCACACTGATACACACCCTAAGCCCTAAACCCTAAGCCTAAACCCTAAGCCTAAACCCTAAACCCTAAAACTAGATATAGCCTCTTGTAAGCGTACAGGGGTCCATGCAGGCGTCGTGTTGGGATGTTGATATTGACTGGGCAAAGGCACCCCTATTCAAAGCACTAAACCCTTAGGGTTGAGGGTTCAGATGTTTAGGATTAGGGTTTAGGGTGTGGGGATTAAAGGTTTAGGATTAGGGTTTAGGGTTTAGGGTTCAGAGGTTTAGTGTTAGGGGTTAGGTTTTAGGGTTAGAGTTTAGGGTTTCTACACCCAAAGCCCCGGCCAAAAAAATGGGAGAAAGCTCCCCGACCTCTGCTCCGCGCTGGAGCAAGGCCGCAGCAGTCTCCACATAACCTTGAGCTTGGGATCTGAAAATCGTATAGAGGTTCTGTAGGGGTTTATAAGGGTTTTATAGGAGCTTTATCAAGGTTCTATAGGCGTTCTATAGGGGTTATATGGGGGTTCTATAGGGCTTCTATAAGGGTTCTATAGTGGTTCTATAAGGGTTCTATAGGGGGTCTATCGGGGTTCTAGAAGGGTTTTATGGGGGTTATATAGGGTTGTCAAGCTTATGGTTTCTCTTGTGATATCCTTGATAGTCAGGGCCGCTCTGTAGGCGGGACCCCCGAATATCATTCCGAGAACCTCACAAATGGCGGGTATTGCGCACAGTTCAAAGGTAGGCTCCTTTTATACTCTTGCTCCTCGAAGTCCTGCATGACCTTAGATACTATAATGCCTACTTTGAAAGGTATAGGGTACTTATAATCATGCAGGAATTGTAAAATCCACCGTGCAGCCCTTCATAACTGATATCTAGTGAATCTAGTCTGAAAGAGATTTTATGAAGGGCCTGGGCGGCACCATGTCAGGACATGGAGCCTGAACAAAAGCTGAAGCTAGAAAAACATGCGCATCTACGAGGTTACAACCCTAAACTGCATTAGGGCTTAGGGCTCGAGCTTTACGGTTCAGAGCTTGAAGCTTAATTAAAATGAGAGCTAAGAGGGCCCAAGCAATCTGCTGCCTGCACTTTGGTAAGCAGCATGATCGCTAAATTGGCCCCAAAGGTCTTTCAAAGCCATGTACTTACTAACCTAATGCTTCAAACTCTTGGCACTTCACTGAAAAGTTGTTGGGGGTTTGTGGCTGACTGAAGGCGCAGCATACCCATAGCTACCATTTTCAGTAGCTCTTGTGCGTTTCGGGAGTCTTCTACCCGCTGCCTTCGTCGCTATGGGCTCGAAAGTTCAGATTCCCTGCCTAGTCCTCCTCACCTAGTGTGTACCCAGAATCTCACATCCTAAACTCCCTAAACACCACAGCCCAACAATAAACCCTAAACCCTCAATAGTAGTTTCCATTTTCTTTTCCATAAACCTTCTACATCCCCCCTATGTATATATACAGCTGGAATAGCCTCTATATAACCCCTATGCCCGTAAATCCCTACACCCTAAACCATAAACCGCAAACCCCTAGACCGTAAATTCCAAGCCCCCAATGCCCACGAGGCCGACACCAAGCTGGCCGGCAAGCATCAAAGCAGATGCCCCATTCTGAAGGACCTGGGATACATGTAGCGTTTAGGGTTTAGCGTCTAGGAGTGGGATATATAGGAGTTATGTTGGGGCTACATTTTCATTCCGAAGGACTTGGGATACATGTATATATACAAATAATATGTGTATATATATATAGATAGGTATACAAGCACATCTATCTACATATACACACATATGTACATAACAATTGGTGGGGTCCTTTACAGGGGTTATGTAAGGTTTAGGGTTTAGGGGTTAGGCTATGGGGATATTGCCCAATACTGGAAAACCAAATAAAGACTTGACAGACTGAAACGTTGGAACTATGAGTCCTTAATCCTGGTTTCTTATATACCTATTCTATACCTTAGGGTTTCGGGTGTAGGGTTACTCGAGCGAGGCACATGATCCGCGTCTGCGCCATTGTCCAGCAAATACTGTGCCACCTGTCATATGGAGGACTTCTCAAGTGGAGTGGCCCAGGAGATATATGGGAGAACATTGATGCTACAGGCTCTCATGTCCCTAAACCCTAAACCCTGCGGGAAACATGGCGCCACTTTTGACCAAGCCCCACGTCAGGAATGCGGGGCACGGAGAGGGGCTAGGGGCCAAAGCGGACATTTAAAGACCGGTGCCTGTCATGAGCACGCTCCTACTTCAAGCTGTATTGATAGGTTTGAAATACATGGACGGCGCAACTAGGTTTTACAAATAACCCAAAACCCCGAAAGTAGCACACAAGGCAATAATTCTGCATACTTTTGGGGCTTAAGCTCCTCGAGGAAGGTTCTCACTCATCTTGTCCCCGTGAACAGGCAAACAGCATCCAGTACGCGTCTCTGACTGCTTATTCAATTCAAACTGATTGCTTGTTCAACTCAAAGAGTATGAGCCCTACAATCTTAGACCCTACATCCTAAGCCCTATGCGGCCGTACATCTTCCAAGATGAGCCCAAGAGGCTGAAGCTTAAACCCCACAGCCCGCATCCCGCACCCCGACCGCACCCGAAACCCTAAATGCCCCTTCAAGAACGACCCACAAAGCCAGACGCGATCTTGTCCCTCCGGTCCACCTCGTGGTGCCCATCCTGGCATTTGACAAGCGATGTTAGGGTAAGGAGCCCAGTATGTGTATATATATATATACCTATCTATCTATCTATCTATCTATAGACATGTGTACGCACTTCTTTCTTCTGACGTTTATCTATCCATACCTACAAACATGCTTACGTACTACATACTTACTTACATGCGAGCATGACTGTATCCGCACATACATACCCTAAACATGCACAGCACATAGGAAGACAAAGAGCTTCATACACACAGAACTGATGTAGTTTAGGGTTTAGGGTTTAGGGGTTTAGGGACACAGAACTGATGTCTAGGCTCCCCTTACACCCTAAACCCCCCAAAACTCGAACACCGACCCTTACCTCTGCGACTATTTTGGTACCCGCAGTCCTACACCCCAAACCTAAATAGCAAATAATTGGGTAGCTTGGAGCATACTTTGCTACAACCAGTATTATGACTATGGCTTTTACTATAGGCCAAAGCTTCACCAGCCGTGCCAGTGACTAAGGGTTTAGGGTTCTAAGGGTTTAGGGCTTAGAGTTTAGGGGTAAGCCCCCTCTCCTAATACCAAACACCCCGTACCCTAAGGGGGATATATAGGGTTTAGGGTTTTAAAGAGGGTTTTGAGGGTTTCAGGCTTTGGGGACCCCAACCCCGAGGGTCTATCTTACTATTATCACATTTTACTTTTGGAATCGTGTACTGTGTACAGTTATTTGGTTTCAGGGAGCATAAGCACTAGCGTAAGGATCGTCTGGGAATATCATCAGAATCCTCTCGCCAACGCTGCCTACAGCACAGATGTGATAAGTACGGAAGGGTCCCGATACGTTTCCATCATGAGTGCTGCTAGGGGGAGAGCTTTATTCCCAGGGCCTATGAGTACTAGTGGGCCCTAAGCCCTACACCCTAAACCCTAAAACCGTAATCTTCACGGGTTTGGGGAGTAAGGTTGGATGGACACTGGGAGATTTCAATTATTTCCAGGGTTGCTGCTAAGGAACTGAAACTAAGTTACTGTGATATGGCTACTATATGCCCTCATTATGCTAACTTAATCTAACATCCTTAACGGCTACCTGGCAAACTCTCGACCCTAATCCTTGAGTCCCCCAGCTATTTATTTTGCAGTAATGGGGTGGGCTGAAGGTCTGGACTTGGGTGGCTTGGGGTTCAGGTTTAGGGCTTTAAGGTTTTAGGGTTTAGGGGTAGGGCTTACTTAGGGTTAGGGTTTGGGGTTAAGATTTCGGGCTCTGATTCAATCCTGAAGTTTCGCCCGACATACTTCGAGGACCCGAAGGAAATTCCTAAGGCCCCGCCCCGGGACGAAGCTGCTAGGGGTTGTGGGTTTGGAGAATCAAATGGAAAAGAAAATGGAACATGAAGTCGAAGCTGGGAATATATAGGGGGATATGAGGGGGGGGGGGGGTGTATATTGGGGTTATATAAGGATACTGGAAAGGAAAATGGAAACTACTATAAAGGGTTATATAAGGCTTAGGGTTAAGGGTATAGGCTCATTCTCTTTTTTTTCTGAAAGAACGGACTAGCAGGAACGATCGTCTTAGCTCTGGGTGTCCTGGATACACTCACATCTGAGGACCTGTAGCTGCCACAGATAACTTGGCACAGCTCCTCCTGCCTATGAGCGCCACATGACCTTGCATAAGCCCCAAACAACAAATCCTACAACCAGAATCTTACACCCTACACTTTTTCTAAACTTTTACACCCACAAAATCAATCCGACACCCTCAACTTACCTCCGGAAAGCAAGGAATGAAGGAATGGATCCTCATGGTAATCTCTATATACTCCCCAACAACGCAGGAGTCTCCAATGATTTTTCAATCCTTAATTTCCTGCTATTCAAACATTGGTAATACATCCACTACATAAACCTTAGTGTCCATGTCATTTGCATGCTTTGTTTCCAGTTGATTCTCCTTCAACTATAGTCCATAACCCCGTAAACGCCGCTGTATAAACCCAGTTTCCATTTCATGTTCCATGTTCTTTGCCATTTCATTCTCCAATATCGGGGTAATGTCCCTATCTCCCCCCGCAAAGCCCTATATAAAACTTCTGATAAGGCTTTCGCAGTAACCAAACCAAATCCTAGACACCCTAGACCCTAGCCCCTACACCCTAAACCCTAGACTCTAAATCCTAAGCAGCCCTAAACCCTAAACATCCCTAAACCCTAAACCCTATATGTGTTTGCGTCCTGCACTGCGGCGAAGAGTGGCGTTGAGCCCCGGGCTCCCACCTGAGGCTAAAAAATATACCTTCACGGTTCCCAAACAGGGGTTTAGGGTTTAGGGATTAGGGTTTAGCGTTTCGAGATTAGGGTTTAGGGTTGAGGGTTCACTCGGTTGCTGTTGACGAAATGAAACTAAGTTAGCATAACATGGGTCTATGGTAAATAATAGAGTTTCGGTATTGCAGTAAGTTGGTTTAAGTTCCGTAACAGCAACCCAGTTTAGGGTGAGCAACAGACGCCGCACTTGTAGGTCAATCTACAAATCACAGTTTTGGAGCACCACACGTACACCTGACCTATTCTGGTAACTCTGAGAGGTTCCTTTAAGAGCGGTTGCAAGGGTCAAGCATCCAGAGTTTGGGGATTATCTTAAGCTCTCAACTATGAGCCAGTAGAATGCGTCTCCAACCGTTAGCTAGAGGCTCGTAAGTTTCTTAGACACTGCATCCTCTTTGCAGATTATTTTACTTTGATAACATACCAAGGATCTTACAATTTGCACGAACAACACGAAGTTTCACCAGGACCAAGCCTGCTTCTGCATGCAAAGAGGGCGTGCAACACTGCCCGGCGGCGGGATTCAGACGAGCGTTGTACGGAACACTGCAGCAGAGCACTTGGTCTGTGAATTGTCACAATGTTAGTATGAAGCTCTTACTGTAGCTGTTTGTCCAGGAGGTGCTATACCTTGCAGCAAAACTAACAGCCAACAAAAATGAACACCTCGTGATTACATAGGGGTACGCGCAACCTGTGAACCAAAGTCTTGGAGCCCTTGATAAGGATACTGTCATCTTCGGGACTACTCAATCCCAAACTGGTGGAGAATGCGGGAAGCCCGTAATATTCAGTATAACCCTATAGTAGTTTGAATTTGCCTTTTTTATATTACTACTGTTATTATTGCTACTATAGACTTTGTACCCGAAAACCTACCGACCCATGCTGCACAAACCCAAGATCTCACACGAGAGTCCCTAAGGGTCCAAGTACCTAATCATATACTTACCCAAAACCTGTACCATAATTACTATTACCCAAATCCCAAGTACCTAACTATTGGGTACATGGACCCTTTGGGAGTTTATTGAAACTACTGTAGCGCCCGTAGTAGTGAGCCCCCATAGTCCCTTGGCAATGCCCCATACATCCCAAGGGTCTTCTAGATCCACGGTTACTTAACAAATGTCCAATGTACCCGAGCAAGAACCCAACCCTAAACCCTAAACCCCTAAACCTTAAAACCCTAAACCCGAAACCCTGAACCCTAAACCCTAAACCCTAAACGTACTGAACCTTCAAGCGGAAACCCGCATCCCCAAGCCTACATCATACATACAAGAATGATGGCAACAATCGTAATATCCGATATCCCTATCAACCTCCAATCCAACCCAATCTTTAACCTCTAGTCCCCGTAGACCTGGAATAAAGCGATGTGTTGCTAACAACTCTTTGGGCTATGCTATAATGAAAATGAAAAGCAATTCCTGAGGAGACTACAATCACTTTGAACCCTAGGTTCCAAGGTTAAACAGGACACAGCGAAGCCAGGGCACATGGTTCACATCGGCCCTGGCCTGGCAAGAAGCAGTTCAGGAGTAGTACTATCCCTGCTACTATAGTTTGTTATGACTATGAAATTTATGATGGTAGTTGGCTCACGCAGAAAAAGGAGATGAGTATCAGATTTAAGGCCCAGGGGGTATGGAGTTCCGTAGGGGACATGTATGGTATTGGGTTAAGGGCCTGGGGCAGAGGAGTTAGCGGGGCGTGCAACCCGAAACTCCTAAGCAAACACTATATGGAACTTGGCCTGAAATACAATTCCCAAAACAGGGAAAATTAGTTAAGGGCCCGTATTATAAACCCAGCTATAGGGATTTAGGGAAATACCCTATAACCCCTGAAGCCCAAAAGACGACATGCGCTGCACGCCAGACTTTTCCAAGTGCTCTCACTTGTGTTTCGAAGTGCTCTCACTCGTGTGCAGCCGAACAATACTGAGTTCTACGAGGAACTCAGGAATTTTGATTGGCACTTGTCTCCACCATGCTGGAAGATCACTCGATTACCAAGAAGAGTATGGAAAACACAATGGTTTCGGGCAGGTAAAGCATGTCAAATCTCGCCCCCGAGTACCAGCACCCTTGAGGCCAACAAGGGCAAACCCTCAGGTTAAGCCACCAACCGCCTTCAGTAGAGGAGTTATATAGTAATAATAGAAAAGAAAATGGAAGCTACTAATTTAGGATCTAGGGTCTAGGGTTTAGCGTTGGTTCCTGCCACCAAGCATTAAGAGTCTATCATAGTCGCCACACTAAGCCCTCTAGATAATTCTCCTATAAGTTTCTGTCAAACTGTTAATGAGCGGGGGCACTGTCCGAGGGAAACCTTAGACTAAGCCACCAACCACCTTTCGTGACCACCAGGAGCAAGGTTGAGTACAGTAGGCACTCCATATCTATAGAGGCGCCCGTACTGGGTGAGGGAGCAACCCGAGGAAAACCGCCTGTCACCACGACAATAATAATCTATGGATGCAAATAACTACATATACCCACGATCTAGAAGCCCGAATAATTACTAAGGTCATCCCCCTAACACCTAGACCATACATCCAGAACCGAAAGCCCTAAGCCCATAATGCTACACCCAAATCCAACTCCTCATTGTTTGCTTGCATTTTCCTATAGACACCCCTGTGCAAACCCGTAAAACTTAGCCCACATTAACCTAGGAAGAACACAAGGATCCCTTTTACATCAATCTAAAGAATCCCATATCCCAAAAAGTATAAACGATCCCTAACATTGATCCTAAACCCTAAGTCTATATAGTAGGTTACACTTTATTTTCCATTATGCCCGTATAACCCCTAAAGAACCCCAATACCATTGATCCAGAAAAGGACACTCTAACCTCAAGCTCCCCCCAGATCCAGGCCCTCGAGCCGAAGACTCTGAAACCTAAGCCCTCAACCCATAAAATCCGAAAGGGGGTTTAGGGTTTGGGGGGTTTGGGGTTTAGGGGGTTTAGGGTTTAGGGGGTTTAGGGGTTCAGGGGTTTAGGGGGTTTAGGGTTTAGAGGGTTTAGGGTTTAGGGGGTTTAGCGTTTCGCGGGTTTAGGGTTTAGGGGGTTACCCTGAAACATAATTCAACCTAAAGCCTGAACCTCCAATCCTGAAACCCAGATCCTGAATCCTAAGCCCTATATCCCTAAATACTAGATCATCCCCTATAGAACCTCCCTTGTAAGCAGTTAATCAATACTCTAGCAAAACCCTGAAGCCAGAAGGGCCTCCACAAGCAGCTTGGCCGCCTCGGTTTGACCGCCTTCTGCAGCAGCAACCAGCGCAGTCGCGCCCGCCTACTGGGAGTTTTAGGTTTTAGGGTTTAGGGGTTTAGGGTTTATTAACATAACGGGTTTAGGGGTTTAGGTGTTAGAATCTCAAAGGAACCGCTTTGAGATTGCCTAGAAGGACCATATAGGTATACACTGTATACTAGGGCCCAAACGGATTCCCACACCTACTTTGGTTGTTACGTGTCCTTCTCATCTTGGACCCTAAACCCTAGATCCTACGCCCCAAGCGCTAGGACCCTGAGCCTGAACCTTAGATCCTGGGCCCTTCTTGTTACTGTTGCTACTGTCAAGGCTCCTTTCCTCCGAACAAGATGAGAAACCTGACTGTGAGACTCCTGCAGGGCCATAGCCCAGCAGAGCCCAGCGCCTAGACATGTATGCAAGTTGGATCATATAGGGGGATCAGGATTTAGGGTTTAGGGCTTAAGGATAGTGATTTAGGGTTTGGGGTATAGGCTTTAGGGTCTAAACTTAAACTTCTTAAAAGACGGGTAGCCTGGGGAGTTATATAGTATGTAGGGGGTTATACCCTTACGAGAAAAGTGTCCTTTCGCGGTGCCATCTTGCAACTTGTGCGAAGACATATCTTGTTATGCTGGCTGTCCATGGACATCATCTTTTCCTACAAGGACCTTTCACTCAACGCTCATCTATGCCCGTCTACGACTTGTGACCAAGCAGCCCAACTGATTGGAAAGCAACTTTAACGTTCACCACGAAATCGGGATAGTCAACTAGTTCTTGTAGCAAAGGAGACGGGGCTGCAGCAGCGTGACATGTTCCAGCTAAAGAACCACTCCCCACTGAGACCTTTCGATATCCCTCGCAAGCCAACTTCCCAAACGAAGTCAACAGGACTCTACATGGTTTTTCCACAATTGGCAGACCCAAATATGGACCACAAAATACCAAGTCCTCACTATAGAGACTCCACAAAAAAGGTTGCAATTTTGTGAATCTCTAACTCCTATAAACTACTACATAAGTATAGAGCCCACGTTTAGGATTTGTTTTCCATGTTCTGTCCATTTGATTCTACGGTATTGGGGTTGCATACCCCCCAACTCTAAACCTCCAATAACAGTTTCCATCTTCCTTTTCCACGAATACTACACAATCCTTAAGTAACCCTCTAAAATAGTGGGCCTATTTATGTGATACTATCCCCAATTTATAAACCCCAAATCCTACACATGGCAGACCCAGAACCCCGGGTCCACTGTCGCTGGGTTGGCCCTTAAAACCAATGTCCGTATATAGGGTCCACTATTAAAGCCAGTCCTGAACCCTGAACCCAAAACCATAAATCCTAAACCCTAAAACCCTAAATCCTAAACCTGACGTCCTAAACCCTAAACCCTAAACCCCGAAACCCTAAGCCGCAAGTCCTAAACCCTACATTAAATATCCCAAGGGGCCTACCCAAATATCAGATTAGGCACCATGTTCTCTGCTTCCAAATTGCATTGGGCATCGATCAACCTGGCTGTGAGGGTGTAAGGTTCAGGGCTTAGGATGGTTTGGGATTTAAATAGGGTTTAGGGATTAGGGTTCACGGTTTGAGGGTCTAAGGATGCTGGGTTAGGTTCTGATGGTTCAGGGTTTAGGGTAAGGATTAGGGGTCAGGGACTAAGGGTTTAGGGTTTAGGATTTAAGGTTTAGGGTTTAGGGTTCGAGGGCTTAGGGTTCTGAGGTCGACAGGACCCGAGGCTTTTTGACAAGCCAAACACACTGAGACGAGCTCGGATAAAGGACAGTTCACTGAAAGACGTTGGCCCAACATTTAGGGTTAGGGTTTAGGGCTAGGGTTGCCAAACACAATCCATCCTTTACCCTCTACAACCCCTGTGTAATCCCTGCATCACCCCTCCAACATGGTTCCGGAGTGACAGTGTGTGACTACCAAGACATGAAACTTCTCAAAGACACATTTCAAGCACTGCCATGTCTCAAGGGTTTAGGATTGAGGATTTAGCATTTAGGATTTAGGGCTTAGGGTTCAGGATTTAGGGCTGCGTTGCTGTCAAGGACCTTGAAGTAAGCTACCATTATTAAGAAAACACCTCCTTGAATATATACGATCGTGGGTATTAAGTTGCTGTCAAGGACCTTGAACTAACTTATTATACAAGGGCAACCCTATTATTTGCTATATACCCAATACCCAAATCATGGCCATACCCATATCATGGCAACTTTGTCTTTAAGTTCCTGAACAGCAACCCAGTGAACCCTCAACCCAAAACCCTAGACCCTAATCCCTAAACCTTAATCCCTAATCCCTAAACCTTAATCCCTAATCCCTAAACCTGAAACCCTAACCCATTACCCTAAACCCTAACCCCAAAACCCTAAACCATAATCCCGGCTAGGTGGCAAGGAGAGGATGTCCACCTTGCCCAAGTGCGAAGCAACCATTGCGGGAGTGACGCCATTCCTTGCGGTCTTAGGTACATTGGCTGTAGGGTTGACTGGGTTTAGGGTTGAGGTTAGGGTTGATGGTTTAGGGTTTCGGGTTTAGGGTTCCGGGTTCAAGGTTGGGAGTCAAGGCTTCAAGAAACAGCCCCAGAACCTTCGGCAATGCAAGGATTGATTTTCGAGAAACCACATCTCTGTCCTTAGTAAGATTGAGGGAGGAGGCCCCAATCCACCAGCATTTTTTCAGGTTTTGGGGGTTGGAGTCTGGTCAGCTTGACCTCACGACGTAATTATGTGTAGAATGACGAAACACTTTCCCTCAGAAGCCCACAAATCCCAATGTCAAAGCCCCAAGCGGAAACGACAGGCTTGCCCAAAGGGTCCATGTAGCGGTATAGTATATACTTGGGCCCCAAAATGGGCATATGGAAATCCCTTTGGGCGCTATGTATATACCAAAACCCTCAACCCTAAACCAAGTAAAGCCCCATACCATACACGGACATGGACCCTTTCGGATGATAGTGTCCTGCACCAATCATACACCACTAGGGGCCCTTTGGGTTGTGCAGACAAGCTTCGAGTTTGCCAAGTCGGGGGAGGCCTGCAACAAGAATGGAAGGGCGTCCGCTCCCCAATACTAACCGTACGGGTCCAAGTACTCAATAATTGAGCACTTGCGATTCGGGCAATAGCGTTTGCAGTGCAAGTCTGCGGCAAGTATATGATACGATGATAGGGCACATGGACCTCTAGGGTAAGATGAACTCCCCGTTTAACAGGATAGAGTCTGCAGCGGGTCTCTCGATTCTACCCTGGGGCAGTGCAGGGTTCGGGGAACTAAGAGCTTAGGTGGTGTCAGGAGCATGCTTGGTTATACCTATGGTTGTGGGGAGCGGGGATTCATGTTCTCCAACCACCGAATAATTCCTTTAGAATCCCGCAGAAGGTCTGGAGACCGGCAATGCCTAAACTCCAAACCGAAAACGTCCCTGTATATCCCAAGAAGGACCCCTGTGTGACCTAGAGCAACCCTATAACTTCTCTACTAGGCATCATCGGTTCCTCAACACCCCCCCACGTTGCCCTAGCCCCGAGACAAAGAACCTTGATTTATCGCATGACCGTACAAAGGTCCAAAGTTTGGGATTGGGTCACCAAAAACCCTTCATTACCTCCTGAGCCAGACTGGGAGGTGCGGTCGCAAGAATTGGCTAGTGTGGGATCCCACCCACCCATGACCCCTTCATTCGGGTAGGGAGCAATACGGCCGTGCACACCGGATGAACATAGGCCAGAATCAGCAAAAGGAGAGAGTCTCGCTTACTGCACTAGTGACTCCGGAAAAACTTCTTTGGGCACGTGTTTGTTGTCTTCGGCAGGATTGAAATGCTTTCATATGGCTTCAAAGGTTTTAATGCCTCTTTCTGGCTCTGACTCTAAGCGGCTCTAATTGATTTGTGGCTCAGGGCTTATGAAGCACGTTCCAAGGCATTTATTTGTGTAGCTAAATATTTTCTAAAAATATCTATATTATACAATACAATAAAGACTTGGGAAGGCTGTGCTGGAATTTCTTCGGCCGCCAGCACAAGGCCGCCAAGGCCTCGCCAGACCCGGGGTTCAAGGACCGCTGTGTCAAGGACTGCCTCGTCTTGAGCCCGCACTGTGGACAGCAGCTCCAGGCGCCGTAGTGACACCAGAGGAGCAGATTTTCTTCTACGGCGGACATCTTCAGCTGCTCACTGCCCGTCTTGCCGTGGCGCAAGAGGTCTTCCCGGTCCTGAGCAGCGTCTCTGCCGCGAATCTGGACGCCGCTGTCCGTTGGCCTAGCCCGGCGCCAGCGACCCACGGGCCTGACGGCCTCTGCCACTTGCTTCCAGAATAACTTCACCGCGTGACCTCCATGCCATAAAGCTCTCGGACCCACTTGCGCCGCGCCGCTTTGGGCAGGAATGACAGCAACGATATCTACAGGAACTCGAGCCGCAAGCTGCCATTGGCATGCAGGTCTGTAGACGCAGAGCAGCGATTCTTATCACGCAAGTGTCAACATGTTGCAAGCCAATGCTTCACTGTCCCTCCGCTCCCAGGCCCAATTTTTGAAATTTGGGATCATGCGTTAGCTGCGCCGCCGTCGGAGGCGTTGCTTCGAGGAGTGGGCGTGGTGAAAGAGTTGGTCGATCAGAGCCTCGACGGCTGAAAGCCGGGTCCTAGGCCCTGATGTGGGTGCAGGGCTACGGCCCCTGTCCAAAATCTCAGGAGCGTCTCCAATACGCTGTGCTCCTGCAGAAGACTTTTTTCACGGGCTCCGTGGGCACCATGTGCACCTGCTGTGTAAACTCTGTCCTTCAGGACTCGGTTTCCATTCACGGCACAGAACACATTGTGCTTGTACTGGAGCCCCCACTTCCAGCTCCACACCGACTCAGTTGGAAAAGCAGGGTCACAGGGAGCCAGCTTGCAGGAACTGTCTTTGTGCGATTAAGTGGCTTTCAAATTCTCAAATGTGGCATGGCGATGAAGCCAGAGACGGTCCGGTGGGGCATATGGGCTCAGCACGATCACCCAGAAATACTCTATGACCTGAGCTCTCAATAAAAAACCAAGAACTGGTCGCATGCTGCTCTAGGCAGTGCTACAGCTTCTATATCAGTCGAGGGACTTGGAGAGTGAATGTGGAAGGGAAGCCGGAGGTGGTAATCTGCTTGGACTAGAGCCGCGAACTACGGATCCAAGGTCCATGTCATGCGTGAATGTTTGAGTTCCTGTGCCGCACTCTTGTCACTCAAGCGTCAAAGGGACCTAAGGTTCCCATTCCATCTAACAAGGGGGGTTAAAGGTCTTTAGGGGATACAAACTCAGGAGGGTCAATAGAAGTCGTTCCTATGTTATTTTCCATTTTTCCACATGTCTGCGTGAACCCCCAGAAGGTATAGAATATTGGCCTTTCGGACTGCTTTTACAAGAGGAAAAGTTTTTGGGGCCACATCTTGACTACTTTTGGGGGTCCAGATGAGCTGAAGCCACTATTACCTACATTATTCAACGGACATGGGTTTCTTATTCGGGGTTATACGAGGGACGGCACTAACCTACAAGAGGGACACCCATATACGTCTACTCTTAAGGGTCCTTTTTTCAAGCTAATATCAAGGGTTCCCAGGTTGCTCCCCTAGGATCGGAAAAAGGTTTCCCCAATATAGCCTTTATAAAAGCCAATGTAGTCCCCTAGGGTCCCTGGGACCCTTCAAGGATAGCAAAACTCAGGGGTAAAACCCTAGAGGTGCAAGCCCGAAACCCTTGACAATATTGACAGTAGCTCAGATCATCCTTATAAGCCCCTACAGTACATGATCCCGTAGACACTGTTTTCGTTTTATGTTCCATTGTGTTTTCCATGTGATTCTCCATCATTGGGGAAAACGAAAAAATATCCATAAACTCTAAACTCTCATCCCCAAACCCTGAATTCTAAACCCTAAGCCCGAAACCATTAAGGGTTCCTTGTTAAGGCTAATATTGACAGTAGCTCGGGAAAACAACAGCAGACTGACCTCCGCCTCCAAAAAAGGTTCCTCATTAAGGCTGACACCCTAACCCTAAACCCGAATCCTTAAACCTTAAACCCCTAAGGGTTCCTAAGTAAGGCGCAAAAAAAAGCAGCAGGCGGACCTCCGCCTCCAAAAGCGCCTCCACCATTGCAAGCTCGCCTTGCAGCGTGGCGGCCACCAGGGCCTCGAAATATCAGGCCTTAAGGGTTTAAGGGCTTCAGGGCTTTTGGGTTTTTAGGGTTTAAGGGTGTGAGGGGTTAAGGGTTTGGGGGTGTGGGGTTTCAGGGTTTAGGGATTTAATAATTTTTGGGTTTAAGGGTTTTAGGGCTTAGGGAAGTGTAGGTCTTAGGGGTTTTAGGGTTTATGCTTAAAAAACTCTTTCAAGCTTGTACCTTGAGGGGATCCTTGCAAGGAACCCTAAGGGGACGACATCGCTCATAACCCTAAACCCTACACCAAATTCCCCTAACCCAGTGGCAAAGCCTGGCATATCAAGGCAATGTCAAGGAAACACTTTCGGGTGCGAACTTAAAGGGGTACAACGCAGGAACCCCAGACACTTAAGGCATAGGGCAATCATCACCTAAACACGACGGCAACATGAGGGTTATGGGGTTTAAGGTCTGGTTTTCGGGTACTGTCCTGTATATCTAAGGGGTAGATATGGTTTAGTGTTTGGGGCTGTAAGGTTTGGAGACTAGGAATGGGAACAGCCAGAAGTTACAAGTGCTGTGACAAGCCGACCTATCAGTCCGCTGAACAATCCCGCAAGCATGGTTCTAGGTCATAAATGCACGTCTAACCCTCAACCCTAAGGAAGTCAAAATAACTTGCCGTAATATCGGTTCAAAGTAAAGGCTAGGGTTTCCTTATTCTAGTAACCCTAACCCCTAAACCCTATATACCCTTTAGGAATCCGGGCTTGGGGATCCTGGATAGGGGGTCGGGACCGAACCAAAACATGTAAACTCTTAAGACTCCCTAAACCCCAAGACCCTAAGTTGACCGCTTTCCTCTTTGGCACAATCGGAAAATTTGTTACACCCGCAAAAATTGAGAATTCCTGCTATGGTACTACCCTGGATATTTTAAATTCCTGCATCTGCTAATTTCCTAGTTTCCAAAGCATATGAAGGTCATGTCGGATTCTGAGTGCCACCCCCCCCCCCCTATGGCCCCTAAAACCCTAAGCCCCTAAACGCTAGACCATCAACCCCAACCCTACCAACCCTCCTTTAATGTCAAGGGTCAGTTTGGCCGGTCTCGTCAGGATTGTTTGGATCTGCTCCTGAACGACTTACCCGGACAATGTACTTCCTTTTGAGGTTTGGTGCAGCTTTTTGGTTGGGACTCTTGTCGGGACTACCAAAATGGTACTACCAAAATGGTACTACATTGGAAGGTTTAGGTGGGGGAGTTCTCACGGGGGTAATTACCAGGTCAGTACCCTTACATTCTGAGCGGGGAGGAAAGCGGCCTTGCAGACCTGGTTCCTGGTCCCACTGCGCGTGCCAGACATGGTGCATGGTGCCCAATATTCGGGCGGGTTCAAGAAGAGGGTGGTTCCAACGTGGACAATCAGCTTTCGCACGAAATCGCGTTACGAAAATCATAAGGTCTCAATTGGAGGCAATTCGCGCATTGATCACCGGCGAAGGGTCTTTCAGGCCTGTAGGCCACCTACGGGTTGCAGGCTGTAAGACACGCGTTGCCATTGCAAAAGGAATCGCTCCGTAAAGACATGAAAGGCATCAGCATCATTGCGTGTTGGACACAAACCTTTTCTGTCTGCAGCCATGAAAAGCTACCGTTGGCAATTGCATCTGTTCCAGACCATGTGCAGCCATCTGTCCAGAGCCTTGAAATGCACATAGACAATAGAGTTTGCAAATGATGTGGCGCCCGCGGCAAACGACGCGAGTGGAAGCACCCACAAACCCTGACATGAGATCACAAGTACAAAGCAGGAACTCTTGAGCAAATGCGTTCAATTTCAACGGGCTGTGCAGTCTCCCAGTTGCCAGGAT
>CAJNIZ010023236.1:0-17471 GCA_905231905.1 Symbiodinium pilosum | reverse complement strand
AACTCTGAATCCCAAACCCTAAACCTAGTACTTCCGAAGCCCTTGATGCCTGGATCCTTGCTACTTCAAGGCATCCAACTGGCCAAGGTATTTCTTAGCATATGCCTGGCGCGTGTCATCCTTTCGGGCAAACACCTCTATCACATGGCCGCTCGGCAACTCAGGAAATAACAAGAACACCGCAACAGTCTTCTGTATGATGCACCACAACCTGTAAGAATCTACATCATCCCTATCCGGTCCTGCGCGGCTATCTCAAAAGACCTACAGATACAATCCCCTCTTTCAACAACCACAACAACTCCCAAGTGTTGTAACCCTAAGGGTCCAAGTANNNNGTACATGGACCCTCTGGGTAAGACGACTCTAAGCTAAACCCAAAGCACAGCAGGCTGAAGCCCTACCTGGACCCTAAATGTATGTAAAAATGGTGGCCTTTTCGGCTAGTATTATGGGGGTTTAGGGCGATTATTTTACATACCTTTGGGGTTTAGGTACCCTCTATCAACCCAGAATCTTTGCTACTTGGGAGTTTCATGACTTTAGGGCTCAGGTCTCACAGTACAACTGTGAGACCTTTCTCTCATGAGCCCGAAGGTAGTCGTTAAAACCTAATATATATAACCCAGTATAGTAGTTTCCATTTTTTTACCACTATCCCTATAAAACCCCTATATACACCAATATAACCCCTAACATACTATAATACTATCATATACTGTAATACCCAAACAGCTCCAAGTAGGCCCGTTGGCGAAGCTGCTGAGCCCCAGACACCTATCTCCAGCTGCCGCACCTCTTCGTGAAGCTCCTGGTTTTCCTGCGCTTAGCATTTGACCTAGATAGGCATTTTACAGCGCACTAGTGCTATAACGAAACACAAATACTCACAAAAGCCTATACAACACCACCTGCTGCTAACAATGGATATTCCCTCCCTAGCGTTGAACACTTATGGACCATGGATGACCATGGAGTTTCAGAGTGTTTGCAGGGCTCTTCTAAGGCCATGGGGTTATGTAGCCGCCGGTTTGCTTGCTGGTGGGAGGGGTGCAAGGGTTCCAGGATTGTACCCCCAAGGTATATTAGGGGATATTAGGGGTTATATTGGGGTATATTGGTGTTTTATAGGGATAGTGGAAAAGAAAATGGAAACTACTATAGTGGGTTATATAGGGTTTAAGAACCCATGGCCCGAACAAAGCCCTCACCCAGCAGTCAGTGTTTCGTGAACTCAATACTCGGTCTGGCTTACAATGCCCTGCAAGGATGTCTTATAACAACTTGGGGTGTTTGGGTTCAGGGTTCCCAGAGCGTCCAAGTACCCAAGACTTAGGTACTTGGGTTTTGGGTAATAGTAATTGTAGTACAGGTCTTGGGTAAGTATATGATTTTTAGGTACTTGGACCCTTAGGGGTTTAGGGTTTGCGTGAATGAAGACGCGAGTTACCTGTGGCACATTGTAAGCAGCACAAGTTGTTACGAGACTTCCGGGCGGGTTGCGTAAGCCCCGGCTTCGTATTGGACTCACGAAACAACCAAATTTGTTGCAAAATGCTCGGTGGGTTTGGAAATAATCCCCTCACACAATGACAAATATTCAAACACCTACCCACCCTTCAAAGTAAATGTGTCACCCATTTAATATTGGGGTTCGGGAGGGTGTTTAAAATCATTCTGACAGGGTTATAGATCCGTTGCGAAAAAAGCCGCCCTGGGATACTGCATACGGTGGCCGCCTGGATTCTACGGCTTTGACTATGGGCCCGTAGTACTGGCCTTTAGTCCTCGGGCCTTATATACCCATTATATACCTCATAAAGCCGTATCAACCCAATTCAGGGCAAAGGGAACAGGTAGGGGCCCCATGGTCAGAACCTTGGATGAATAATTAACAACATCCTCTAGAAGTCTGTTTGGGGTACCTTTTACCATAACTGTACAAGGAATCTAGAACCATAACATTGGTAGTCAGTTGGGTCCATATTAGCTATAGTCTACGTAAACTCCTAGTATCCCCCTTAGTAATCCCTATAGTAGTCCCCTATTTAGTCCCCGATATATCCCCCCTCTAAGGAGTTCAGACTATAGCTCATATAGAACATGCAAACCTTGGCTGCTGCCGCTTACCGTTTGGCTAGTCCTTTGGAAAAAGGTGGCCGGGTGGCGCGTCCAACGGTTAGGGATGTTGGTGCTGGGGTTGAAAAGTTAGTGTCCGCAGTATGTGGGTGTTTGTCAAAATTATGGTCCCTTTTTGGATCCCCATCGTAATACGGCACCTAATATTCAGGGTAATTACCCAAAAAGGGACCATAATTTTGACAACCACCCAGGTAGCTATCATATACCCACTGAAAACTGATTAGCAATTGCTACCATAAGGGGTCCAGAGTGTATATTGAAGGGAAGAACGAGTAACAGCAATACTCATCCTACCAATGGTATGATTAAGTTTTGTAGCTTGGACCCTTAGGAATAGTGGTCTTAAGGCAGCTCGGGTTTACGCTATATGGGGGTTGATCCAAGATCCTTTGGGGCTATTATTAGGGTTCAGGGTTTAGCGGCAATACACCCAATCATGGAGATTCAAAGGGAAAAGAACATGGAAAACTAAATGGAAACTGTAATTATATAGAGTTTGTTTAGGTAGTAGGTAGGTTTTTGGATGTATATGGAGGGGTTGACCTAAATGTCCTTTGAGGAAATCATTCAAGGTTCCTGTAGGTCTATAGGTCTAGAAGGGAAAACGTGGGAGCACTTACTTTCCATGATGACATGTTGGAAGCAGACTTTGTGATCAACTACCATATCCCTACCCCTGGGTCTCGGGTCTAGGTTCCAAAGTACTAAACCTCACAACCCCTTCTATCCCCACATGACATGAGTAGCGTTGGTTTTGGTGGTTAAGCCAAGTGAGGTGACATTCCTTGTAGGAAATACCATACCCAAAAGGATGATCTAATCGTAATCTACATGGGAGACCAAAACTGCTCACGTCCACCTATGCGGGCCCCTACGAGCCGTGAAAGGGCCTCAAGCAATAAACCCTATGTTGCGGGCCTAGGTCCTGGGTGACTGCAGCCCAATTACAAAGGTCTTAGGGTTTTAGGGGTTTTTGGGTTTGGGGATAACCCAATTACAAAAACTATAGGCTTGGGGTTTGGGGTTTAGGGTTTAAGGCTCCGTGTTGTGGACTATAGTCATAAGCCAATGATGAACCCATCAAATGTGACTATACTGTACTTGGACTATAACTACAGACATGATTGTCATAGGCCTCGAAGTATACTCCAAGCCCCACCTACAGCCTAGAGCCTACACCCTAAACCCTAATCCTGATCTCTCACACCCTTCAAAGGGCCCTAAGCCCTAAGCACTACACCCCACACCGCGCTCCCCCAATACAAACACTTTGCAGAAAACCCAACCCCAACCTAGCTTCAATCCAACTTAGTAGTTCGGAGGGGGGGCAGGGCGCCTGCAACATTCCCATGACGTTTAGGGTTTTAGGCTTTAGGGTTTTAGGGTAAGCATACTACCAATATCATGTTGAGGTCTTTTTGAGGAGCCTTTTACCATAAGCATACAAAGATTCTGAAACCATAGTATTGTTTCATCTAGACTTCTACATTACAAGCCCCGTATTTTGTAACTTGCAATATAAAACCGGTTTCCCTTTCATCGTTCATGTTCTTCTCCATTGGATACTCCATGACCCCTAGCCCCTAAACACTAAACCGCCAAAACATAGCAACTATTGAGGCTTCTACGGTACCTATGCTGATCCCCCAGCCCCGAACCCCTAAACCCAAAACCGCGTGACCAATCGGTGACCATGCGTTGTTTAGGGCTCAGGTTCCGATCAATCCACACACGGTAATTACCCTAAACCCCAAACCCTGAGCGTTAAACTCTAAGCCCTATACCCTACAGGCCCTAAGCCCTAAACCCTGAGCCCTAAACCCTATAAGCCCTAAGCCCTCAACCCTAAACCTTAAGCCCTCAAACCTGAACGCGTAAATCATCCATGTTAAGGCCCGGCCTTTGTCATGTGCATCAGGTCATCCAGGATGGAGGCCGCCTGGCTCAGCCTAGATCCTAATACCTAAGGTTAAGGGTTTAGGGTTTAGGGTTTACCTAACCCTAAGGGTCCATGTACCCAATAATTAGGTACTTGGCATTTGGGTAATAGTAATCGTAGTACAGGTTTCGGGTAAGTATATGACTATCAGGTACTTGGACCCTTAGGGTAAACCTTACACCCAAAAATCTTGACCCCTGAATCCCTAAACCCTAACTCCTTCACCCTAAACTTCTAAAGTGGATCTAACCGAAAGAGCTCCAAATTCCCTAGTTAGGGAATAGACTGTAACTTTTGCCAGGATCCCTCATATGGGTGGTTGTCAAAATTATGGTCTCTTTTTGGGTACCCCAAATATTAGGGGCCGTATTATAATAGGGATCCAAAAAGGGACCATAATTTTGACAACTACCCATATGATCTAAGATAGCCTCCCTGGCAGGTATAGTGGGCTCCCTTAGCAACCCATAGAGGGTACATACCGAACCCCCTTAGGGTTTAGGGTTTAGGGTTAATTAGTCCTAGTTTTCTTTAAGTGAACCAAACCATCTAAAAGGGAAACCCAGGGGAAAGGTGACCCTAAACCCTAATCCCTAGATCCTAAACCCTAAACGGGGAACCCGTGAAATGGCACTTGAGACCTAGGGGTTTAGGGATTCTGGGGGATGAGGAATCACTATGGTGGTTAATGTAGACCTGGATTTAGGGTTTAGGGTTGAAGTGGCTCACGGCTTGAGGTTTAGGGCTTCGGGATGAAGGGATCAGGATTTAAGGATTGGCATAAACCCATGATTAGTAAACCCCCTCCTGTTAGGGGCCTAAATATTAGGATCCCTATTATAACCCCTATTAAGGGGAGAGGGTTCATGAATCAGGGGTCTACATTATGATTTAGTGTTTACGGCTTAGTAAGATCATGGAAGCCACTTAATATGTTGTTCTACTGCAGGTGGTGCAACGCCCTAAAGGTCCAAGTACTCAACAATCATATACTTCTAACCAAAGCCCACATTCCAGATTCTCGGATACTCAGACCAGGGCACTGTCCTGCAAACCTAGTCATTCGTGGGTGCCGGCCAGTAATGACGGGTTTTCAGGACTCATACGGCCATCCAAACTCTGTTCAAATTTGGTTTAGGGTTGGGTATTGCCCCCACTCAGAAACAGTCTATATTAGGGGTCCTATTAAGGGCTATATATAACCATATTATAGTTATTATCCAACTGTGACTGAGGGGGGGCAGTACCCAAGTTTAGGGCTTGGATTTTACCACAAAGCTTGGCTGTACGTACAGTAGCCCCACCCATCCCGATCCGCATAATTGCTACAAGGATGTTTCTCTGCATTGAGTCCCCTGCCTGTATATCCCATGGACCCTGAAAGCTAGGCCACTTAACCAACGACAATGCAGTCCTGCTTACAGGCTTACAGGGATTGCGGGAAAAGTGCCCACATCACAAGCTAAATCCTGGCAAGCGCCGAGCTGCACACCCGGAACTCAAACTTTCTAGGGTCTACCTACACTCCTCGATACGTGTAATAACAACCTCGAACTGCAAAAAGATGGGTGCATAGACTGTATGTAGACCTGTTCTAAGAGACAACTATCTTTGCAGAAACCCTTTGTGGAGTTCCGTCTTACTTGCTGCGGAGGGCTGTTAGGTCAACTCTAAACCCCAAACCCCTACACTCCAAACCCCTATACCCTAAGCTTTGAACCCTTAAAGCCCTGAAAATCCTTAAACCCCTTGACCCTTACTCCCCTATGGTTTTGGAGATTCCTGGGCTCCTTAGCTCCCCTTATTGTATTGATATAGACTATCCCTAGCTCCTTAGCTCCCCCCAAAAATGTGGGTAGCAAACCCCTCAACCCTCGAACCCTAGCAGTTGCCCGCCTCCGTAGTTCTCTCCCGCACCTGTCCGCACTTGAGTAGCGTTTTTTTTTGGTGGGTAAACCCAGTAAGATATTATTCCTTATATAAAAATACTATACCCAAAAGGAGGATATGATCTTACTCCCTATTGGGTCCCATAGTATCCCCAAATAAAATGCTACTCACTTACGGTTTAGGGTTACCTGGACCCTGGATGTCCTGCCTTACTTGGTTTCTGTCCTACATGGGGGTTTCCTGAAAGTAGGGGGTACCCTTAAAGGGGCTATAGGGGTTAGTATATATATATATATATAAGGTTCAGGGCTTAGGATTTCCTAGAATTAGTGGTACCATTTTGGGGATCCCCAAAAAGGATGATTGTGTTGTCTGGGTCTATACTGGGGTCCCCCTACTCAAGCAAACTACCGCATATGCGGAAGTTAAAAACCCTAATGCATCAGGTGTTTCCCACCAAAAAAAGGTAGGACATCCAGTGTCCAGGCCAGATTTTTGGCTAAAAGTGTAGGGGAGCTTTTGGCATGGCCATGTTTTAGAGCGTATATAGTCCCCCTTAAGTAATGTAGTTATATTGGGGTTATATTGGGGATAATGGAAAAATGAAAACTACAAATTTGGGTTTAGGGTTTAGGGTTAATTATAGGCTGTAGACATATGGGGTTCAGAGCTGTTGGTATTGCTTACTTCTACTCAGGCTGCTCTTGATGAGAACCTTGCGAAAATTCCAGCAAGCTTCCTGCTCAGGCGAGAGAAGCGCATATCAGTGGATACTGAGCATCCCCGCTATATTTGCTCATAAAGCCTACATAATTGTATATCCTCCCTGTAGATCCTACCCTAACCCTGCACGCTTGACCCTCAACAATCCTAAATCCTTCGGGACCACGCAGGCCCTGCCTGTGCGCCGAGTCGTCGCGCTTCCTGTTGCAGAGACTCGAGGCGGTCCGACCTATCGCGTGCGGGCTTTGTAGTGTTCTAAAAGTGCGAGTACATAGACTTGTATAAGGCAATCTTTTGAATGTGAGATTTCACAGGTTCACAGTTCACAAGGACAAAGTTTATGGCCAGTTCCGTGTTATAGCGTCTGGGGTCGAGTGTTCAAAGTTTGAATTTTCCGGGCTTCAGGGTCGATTTGACGATCTAGGCCCCAAAGCCCACACCCTTGCTTAGGTCTTTAATTAGGGTCTTGAGGGGCCTATCTCACTTGCAGTTTGACAGGGCAGTTGTGCACAGGAATATAAGCTCGACTAGAAAGGATATGAGATATACTCTGAACTCTTAGTATCCTCGTTAATGACCCCCCATAATACTCCCCTACATCAACCCCTTACGGAGTTTAGACGACAGCTCATATGATATGATTGATTCCACATGTCCGGCTTGCAACCCAGCTTGTAGCCGGCCAACCTCTTTGGCTCTGAAGACTGGGTAGATGTTAAGAAACTTAAGTTAAGTAGGGAAACCCTTTACATTGGGGTTATATTGGGGCTATATAGGGGGAGATATAAGGATAATGGAAAAGAAAAATGGAAGCTACTATTTAGGGTTTAGGGTTTCTATACTAAGAAACACTGTGATTTACTGTATGCCCATATCATGGCAACTTAATCCTAGAACAGCTTTGGGTTGAGGTAGGTCGAGGGCCAGATGCTCAATAAAGTCATCCGTAGGGTTTGCTGTCACTGCGGGTTTCCCAAAATTAGCTTAGGGTTTGGGGTTCAGCACCGAAAAAGCAAGCTTGAGGAAGTGTGTACGGTTCGTGGGAATCAGGAGCCAAAGCTTATGAAGCCTTAACCTCTGGAGGGCTTCGGGTGCGCAGAAAAGCCCGATATCCCTTCCATGTGAATATACCTCGAATGATGCTAGGATCCCTAATTTGATTTTCCTTGATTAGGGAATATGCCTCCAATCACGCTAGGATCCCCAAAATGACCTAGGGTATACTCCCTAGCTACAGGATATTGGGCTTTCCGGGTGAAAGATCCAGACTTTTGAGCAGGGCTGGGTGTGGTCCAGCAGTAGTGGATTCGGGGTGTTTTGACCTAGCTCGTGCATCGTTGTACGCAGGGATGCGGGAAATTTATGGGGTCAAACTTTCAATGTACTTCCGGCCTTGCAAAGGGAAGTCTAGTGACCTCACAGAGACACCCCTGGATACGACTTTCGAACCTATGACGTTCACTCCAAGGCTTGAGTAGGACCTCTGATTTAGATGAGGCCTGACCAAATTCCCAAGGTCATGTAGCTGCCCCAACTTTCCATGGTAGAATCTCAGCCCAAGTTTCTGCACGAGCACATCTCTGTTGCTTTCTGATCACAGTGTGATAACATAGACCATTCTGGGGTGGGGCCCGCTACTTAAGAGTACTCTACGTACATAATCCACAACTACAGGTTACAGGACTTGTATCCATACTTCCTGTATCCCTATTAGAACTCACCTCTACCCAACTTACAACTGCGGGGCCCCTTCTTCCAAGTACTCTGAAGCAGCATAAGTCAGTCAGCCCTGAACCGTACAAATGAGCTGGACCCTATAAGCTACAGCTGACCTGGTGATCCCTGAGCCATCATCGCTTTCAGGAGGAAATCGCCTGTGGGAAGGAGCTTATCTTATTCAAGGACATATCCCACAAAACATTTTGCCCCTTCAGCATCATGTGGGCCTCACCCTTGACCCTGTGCCCGAAGAACTCGCTGAACAAGCCGAAATCCAAATGTGACAAGCATTATTCCCTACATGCCTCCACACTATAAACCTCTGCACCATCCCCATCTCAACTCATATGTCAGCAAACACCACAGAAAACCCCGAAAATCTCAATAATAAACATCCAAACTCCCTAAACTCTAAGAACCCTAACCCCTCACCACCCAAGACAAAACTCAAGGCTGAACATATCACCCCAAAAGTATCAAAACCGTTCAAACTCACACGAACATTGTCAACTCACGTAAACATTAATACTGTATCATCTAACAACAAGTATCCTCTATGTATGCTAGTACACTAGAATGGGAATGCTCAATATCAGAGTTTATATGGGGATCATATAAGGGTTATAGAGATTATGTAGGGTTATATGAGGATTCGATAGGGGATTATATAGGCTTATCTTTTCACATCAGCCTCAAACTTCAAACCCCAAACCATATTTCATAGAAAGTTTCCAGTTTCTACTCCGCTATATACCCAAACCTCAACATAAACCCTAAACTCTAATCCCGAAAGCCTAAACCCTAAGCCCTAAACAATGGAAAATCAGATGCCCTGATGGGCACCGCGGCCTCTCCACGCGAAGTTCTTGCTGCTGACCCAGGTGATGCTGCCTGGGGGCCAAGGACCCAGGGATTTGTGGTAGGGTTAGGGTTTAGAGAGTCATACTATTCATGGCGAATGAAATGGAAAATCAAACATGACATGGATTCTGGGGTTATGTAGTAGTTATGTTCCTAAGGGTCCAAGTTGCAATGCAGGTTTGGGGAAATATATGCAGGACGATTTGGCATGTGCACCCTCCGGGCGACCCTCCGGTCCAGGATCCGGTTTGGTCGGGTTTGGGATTAGGGCGGGATTTAATTAGGGGTCAGGGTGTAGGATTTAAGGTTTAGGGTTTAGAAGTTCGGGTTTAGGGCCCCTCCGCTTAAAATTAAACATCAAACATATTTGCTTACAATCTGGGCGATTACCATTATGAGACATGGTTAGCCTGGATACTGAACCGCGCCCGCAAAAACTCCGAAAGAATGACCCCACGGGTTTTTGGCGCGAGCTACAGCTCACGAATCCAAGCACGTGGGTTTTCACGCACAGTAGATGTTAAAGTAGGCTGAAAAGTCAGCGCTCCTGTCAGGGTTTCGTGCCCGTTTCAGGAAAAACGCTGTGCCCACTGGTAAAGTTTGAGCATAGCGTGGATTATAGTATAACATACTATCATATACAATAAAATCAACAGTATAATATACTATAATATACAACATGCTACGATATACTGTAAGCTCTCTCAGCGCTTGTCCTTACTCTTGGCCGGCCTTGAGAGCTCCCGCCACGGCCGCTTTTGAAAGTATGCTCGGAATATGCAGGAACAATGGGAAAGAAACTGGAAGCCACGGGGATTATAAGGGTTATATAAAGGTTATATAGCGCTTATTAGGGTACATACATATATATATATACGGGGATATATATGACTATTGGAAAAGAAGATGGAAGCTACAATGTAGGGTTTAGGGTTTACTGTTAGAAGGGCTTAGGGTGGTGTGCTAACCTTGTGTGAAAATCTCTCTGCGCCTAGGCTGTATTCCTGGCCATCACCCACCCTCCAAAGACCTTGAAGCCCCTTAACCTGTCCTCAAATTTTAAAAGTACGTCTTAACTATGGCTGCTGCAATTACTGTCACTATTGTTACTGGGTTGCTGTTATCAGGAACTCACGGCAAGTTACCATAATAAGGAAACCCCATTATTTACCATGTATACCCCCAATCTTAAACTATGTTCCTTACTCAACAGCAACCCAGATGAGGCTACCTTACTAAACCCTAAGCCCTAAGCCCTAAACCTTAAGCCCTAAACCCTAAACCCTTAAGATTCTAAGGCCGGTGGCTGGTTGTTGGAGTTGGCGTGCAGATCATCCAGGGCCTTTTGTGGTGTTGCAGCGTTGAGGATTTCAGTTTTAGGGTTTTAGTTTTACCTAGATGCAACTGGGCAAGTGCAACCTGGGTCCCTTTCGAAACTTGAGGTGGATTGTCTAGGGTTTAGGGTTTAGGGTTTGGGGTTTAGGGTTTGCTTTAGGGTTTAGGGCCTTAAACCCTAAAACCCTATACCCTAAAATAAATGAGCAAGGATGTGTTTATGACTAGAGTCGGGAAGGCCGTTCTTCCGGCAAAGGGATTATGGGTCATGTTCCGGCTTAAGGTTTGGGGTTATAACATCCTCCAAACATAGCTTGGAATGAACAGTTCCCCAGCCCAAAAAGCTGAAGAAGGTAAGGCTTCGAGGTCTAGGTTTAGGGCTGAAGGTCCTAGGGTTTAGGGTTTAGGGACTAAGCACCGCGTTCGAAAAGTTTGGGCTTTACGGCTTTGGGAGTTTGGGTAACATTGGCTATACAAAGAGCCTCACCTTTCCATGATGAGGGTGCGAATTAGTCCTGTCACAAAAAAAATCCTGATGAGGAACCTACAAGTTCCGAAAAGTCCCTTTATCATGGGTACTCTGCCCACCCCCCCACCTCCTCATATTACCCCAAGATTCCCCCTTGGTTAGCCTTACTCAACCCTAATTATCAATAAGATCAAGAGGAAGCATGAATATACTCGGTTGCTGGAAAGGAACTTAACTTAAGCAGGAAACCCTGCTATTTAAAACATACTCAAATCATAGTAAGTTCATTCAAGTTCTTTAACAGCAATCCCGTATACATCCTTGCCTCACCCAAGGGTACCAACCCCTTACCTGAACAAACTCCCAGAAAACCTACAGAGCCCAGTTCCCAAGCTCAGTTCTCAGTTGGGTACTCATAGAGGTGGCCTGCTTAAGCCTCCAATATTTCCAAAAAGAGACCTCATATGAGCTAGAATCTAAACTCCTAGTATCCCCCATAAGCCCTATAGCAGTCCCCTATATAATCCCCTATACAGCCCCCTTTATAAGACTATAGCTCATATATTCTGGGGCACGTAGTTCGCACCAAGGAGTGAAGATTGGCTGCTTAATAACCCTAAGCTCTGGAACCTACATCCAATATTGCGGGAGACGTATTTACTACTATGGGGCAGGGATCGGCTGTTGAACTTTAATTAAAACCCCTTAAAGAGAAGACCATCGAACATGCACTAAGCACTCCCCCTGAGGCGTAGGGTTGAGGGTGTAATTCAGATTTAGGGTTTAGAGTTCAGGGCTTAACTAAGATTTAGGGTTCAGAGTTTAGGGTTTGACTAAGGCTTAGGGTTTAGAGTTCAGGCTTTAATTAAGGTTTAGGGTATAGAGTTTAGGGCTTGAGGTCTCAAAGATCTCCTAATATGGCGCTCCCCTGCCTGAACTCCCAGAAAGGGCCCTAAACCCTAAACCCTAAACCCCTAAACCCTAAACCCCTAAAGCCAACAGCAGCCTTGCCCAGGTTCAAAAGAAGACTCTTCGCGAGAACGCTCTAACTCTCTAGACCGGAACTACGGGTTTAGGGTTTAGGGATTTAGGGTTTAGGGTTTAGGGTCCCAGAAAGCCCAACATCCCCTACTTGAGCACCATACCCTAAATCATCTTAGGGATCCTAGTACCAAAACAAGTATATTCCCCAAATAGAGACGTTGGGCTTTCTGTGCCTATATACCACTAAACCCTAAACCCTAAACCCAACCAAGAGTATGGGGACTCTACATGGAGGGTTCACTCCTGCAACCCTCAACCCTAAACCCTGTAAAAGCAGCGAACCACTCCCCAAGCTGTCTTTACAACATGTCTATATAATACTTACTATAATCATATGAGCAGTGTTTTTGGGTGGTTAAACCAAGAAAGGCTAATCATGTTCTGTAGAAATTTCTATACAGTCTTGTGGCCGGTCATTGTTTCCCCACTCGCGAGAAGCTTCAGAGTATTGAAGCGTTGGGAAAGAGTCCTTGTACTTTACTGCATACTTCTTCGGGAAGTCCTGTTCGATATTTCCCTAGGGGTCCACGTACCCAATAATCATATATTTACCCAAAACCTGTACTATACTTACTATTACCCAAAACCCAAGTACCTAATTATTGGGTATTTGGACCCTTACGGTTTGACTTGTGCTTGTTTTTGGCCTCCTTCCTCCTCGACAAAATGCTTTCCAAGGATTCGACCTTCTCTTCTGCTCTTTCAACATCACATCTAGTAGTCCTTCCACTGCATCTAGCCGTGTTATTCTCAAAATTGTGGGCCCCCTTTGGTTATGGATTATACGACGGCACCTACTATTTAGGGGTGCCAAAATGGGACTCTAAGTTTGGGAAATCCCCAAGACCCACATCCCAAACCCTAAAACTCTTATCCCCCTAAACCCCAAACCCTAAGCCCTAAACCCTAAACTTTATCTAGCCTGCGTGAACCCTAATCATCCCTGGAGAGGCCTTTTGGGCTTCCAGGAGAGCCTCTTGATCTGCCTCGACCAGGATTATCATATGGGTGTTAGGGTTTAGGGTGTTATAGGGTTTACGGCTTAGGGAAAATTACGGGCCCTTTTTGGATCCCTAGTATAATACGGCACCTAAAATTTAGGGCACCCAAAAAAGGGACTCTAATTTTGACAGCCACCCATATGAGCTATAGTCTATACAAACACCTTAAAGGGGGGTTTAGGGTTTAGGATTCAGGGTTTAGGACTAAGGGTTTAGGGTTCAGGGTCTAAACTCCTTCAGGGGGGGTTATATAGGGGAGTATATAGGGGAGTACCATAGGGGTCATAGAGGGGGATACAAGGAGTTTGGACTACAGTTCATATTTGGGTTTCAGGTTTAGGGTTCAATGCGTCATACAGGCCCAGAAAGCCCAATACAGCTTAATTAGAGAATCTACCTTAAATGATACTAGGATCCCTACTATGATGTAGGGCATATTCCTCAATTAAGGGATATTGAGCTCTGGCAGGGTCATCATCTTCTGACTGGTGTTAAGGTTGAGGGAATTAAGCGCTTAGGGGTTAGGGAACTTACGGTACTTAGGGTGTGGAGAGTCTAGGGTTTAGCAGATTTTGGTGAAGTGTTTCTTCGTTAGGTACTTGCACCTTGAGGTTCAGGGTATAGGGGATTTAAGGTTGAGGGCTTGAGCTGGGAATTAGGAAGGTTATTCGGCGGCTAGGCTCGTATGTGATGTGGGCAACACCTGACAGGACGCTGCCTTACTGGGGTTTAGGGCTTCAGGAGGATTTAAGCATCCAGGGGCTTAGGGTGGATTTCGGGAGTTGGGATTGTGGCGAGTATGGTTGAAGCGCATAGGGGTGGCGGGCTTCAGGTGTCCTCGCTGGTACTGAACGGGGAGTGGGCGAGCATCGAGTGGATCCCTATAGCTCACCCAATGAGATCCTAAACCCTAAACCCTCCGTGTTCTAGTCCAAGCATTCCCTCCTCCAGTCCCCCTTAAACAGCAGTAAGTACTGGGTCAACAAAGTATGGGATCAGGTTTAAGGCCTGCTAGGTCTGAGAATGTTCCAAGTTGGTAAGAAAGTCGAAAGTTACCCAATGTTGGGTACCAGGACCTGGGTTGGTGCGCAGATGGCTAATGGCTGCAGCAGGGTTGGTTGTTATCGCAAGCGAGTACAGCAGGAGCCTTAATCATTATGAAGGATAGGGCTTTGGTGTGCCTTATGCTACCGCCATACAATGCTCTAAACCCTAAACCCTAATTCAGAGAACCCCGCCCCCCAGAAATTCCATGGGTATCGTCTCTAGGCGTCCCTTGCCGGCCTGAAGTAGACGCTCTTCGGCATGTTGACAGCCCTATCGTCCTGGACCTCCATCCTGCTGATCCTGGCCTGCTGGCTTCCTGGCTGGGGACGGAGGACCGAGGACCAAGAGGACCAAGAGGACCTGAGACGCTGGGCGGGACTTTGCCTTTGCTTCAAGCCCACCATCTGCCAGCTCTCATTGCTTGTGTGGCCGCCAATTCCTCTCAAGCCTGCCCGCAGCTCTGAGACCCCACTGAGTTCAGACGCAAGGCCTCGATTCCTGCCAGCTATGGTTTCCTCTATTAAGGAGAAGAGGAGGACTGGACTAATTGGCATCTGCGTTCTTTCAGTCAAGGGCTTGTACTCTGCAAATATTTCTTTGAGGGGCTTATCACCTTCGCCTCTCTTGTGCCTCTCATGATTGTCACTACATGACATTTCTCACACCAGTGTTGCTTCACTGCTCGGAGAATCCCCCACCCCACCCCAAATCTTGAATATGGTCCCTGCGAATGGTGCAACTGGCCTACTGGGGCTGCTATCTTCGCTCCTAAACCTGCCCATTACTACAATAGTACTTACCAAGACATGCAAATGGACATATACAAAAGCTTTGTACCTAACACTTTACTATCTGTACCTTTTTGTACCTTTTTTTCCAGGAATAAGGTTGCCCTAGGTAGGGCGCAGGGTTCCGGTTTCAAGGTTTAGGGTTCAGGAGTAGGAGTCAAGGTTTAGGGCTTGGCTTGCCTGGCCAAACGTAAAGGGCCTGGCCAAACGTCAAAGGACCAACCCTTCATCTTTATAGGTTTAGGTTTTAGGATGTAGGGTTTAGGGTACCTTTCTTCATACCCTGTCCCCAAATCTTAGACTCAGAATGCTTCGGAATCCTGGAAATATGTAGAGGTTATGATGAGATTATGGGGGTGGCCTAAGTGATTCCAAAAGAAACCACTTGAGTAAACCCTTTTGGGAAGCTCGCTTCTACTGTAACCCTGAACGCAACATCCCAGTATATATGGATTGGGCACCAGGTATGTGGCATGTGGGCAGCAACTGTATAGCAAGCGCTGAGCGTTTAATCCATCTCTTGCCGAGGGCGCTAACCCAAAGCCACGGTCCTAGCCCCTGAGCAGCGGAAGTAAAGTCAAAAAGAGATAGAAAACAAGCACAGCCATGGATATGTGCGTATCACTGTATACAGATAAATGTATATATATATATACACACAAACGAGTATAAATAAAGATATTTACATGCATATACATATATATATATATTCTGTAGCAACATGCCTCTATGATCCTCATAGAACTCATTTCTAAAGAGTTCCCCAACCTTTAAAGCCTCAAGTTGCCTGCAAGGCTTCGCCCAAGTCCTGCAGCTCTTGAGCCTGGGCTTGAGGGAGTATACCAAGGGATGATATAGGATTTAGGGTTGAGAGTTTAGGGTTTAAGGTTGAGAGTTTAGCGTTTTGAGTTTAGGGTTGAGAGTTTAGGGTTTAGAGTTTAGGGTTTAGGGGTTAGGGTGTAGGGGTTGAAAGGTTTTCGGGTTAGGCTTCAAGGATCTCAGGGGTTTCACCGTGTAGGAGTAGGGCGTAGGATTCCAAGTACCTTTAATTGGGGTCTATGTAGATCCAGCTTGTAGGAATTTGCGCTTTATAGAGGTTACTTGGGGGCGCGCAATCAAGAACCATAGGGTTTAAGGACTACGGTTCAAATTTGTGGGCTCTAAGGGGTCAGGTTACAGGATTTCGGCTTCAGGTTTGGGGTTTAAGGGGCTAGGATCCGCAGACCTTTGGGGGCAAATTATGGTTTAGGGTTCAAGGTTTAGAGTTTAGGGTGGGTGGTCAAAGAAGATTGCGGAAAGAAACACACAGCCGAGCCCACTTCCACTCTATGGCAACCCCAGTAAGCGCAACATCCTTGAATTAGTGATTATATACCTTAAAGGCCACTAGCATCCCTAGTATGAGTTAGGGATAGTAGTTTCCATGACATTTTCCATCATCCCTATATAACCCAAATATAGCCCTAAACCCTTAACCCTGAAGATTATATACTCACACTGTATATCCATTTCCATTTCCATAGTCCCAATATCAAAGCGCTATTTAGAGACCAGTATATTCCTCAATCAAGGGATATTGGACTTTGTAAGGAGGCTGGGGCCTGGAGCCCACCCCAGGCCTGGCCCACAGCACACCTTCAAACCAGAAACCCTGCCAGAGGCTAGGGGTTAGGGCTTACATGGACACCCAAAGTGTGTAGGGTTTAGGTTTGGGGCTTAGAGTTCAGGGTGACCATGACCAACTTTTAGGGTTCAGGGTTTAGGGTTCAGCGTTGGTTGAGGGTTGCACAAAACAGGGATACCCGCATATGAGGTCAAGGATGTTGTCTTGCGCCCTGCTCACGGCTGCAAAGGGCCTAGGGGTGATTTCGGGTATGCAGACACATTGAAGGTTTAGGATGCAAGGTTTAGGAAGGTTTCAAAAGGTCCCCCGGCAGGAATCACAGGGGCTCTTTGATGTTCATACTGTTATAACATTCAGACTAAGATCTTGCCTGAATCTCGAAGCTGGCATAGTGGCACATTGAAAAACCAGAAGCCAGTGTATATGTTTGTGCCTGAAAAAAATTTGAGGCGAAAGGCGGAGCTACTGCAGAAGCCTGAAGAATTGCGCATTGTATGTCATCATTCTCATGTAACTACATACAAACAAGCCTCACACAAATCCCCTTCCAGTTGATGAACTACTGCCTACATTACCCTCAGATAGTATCACCTTAGACTAGAGCCTAAACCTGCATATCGGGCACAGTGCAGTACTCGCTGTGCAATGTGCGAGAACCTACGATCACACAGCCTACATCCATCTGCCGGGATTTCCACGTTCCTGCATCCAGCGACACTGGGATATGCGCCGCTGCACTGCAAATGCCTAAAACCTACGCCATACAACCTGAAATCCTAATCCAGCAAACACTGACTCTACACACAGACACACACACACACACCCACACACCCACACACCCACCCACACCCACCCACACCCACCCACACCCACCCACACCCACACCCAC
>CAJNIZ010023225.1:43237-82703 GCA_905231905.1 Symbiodinium pilosum | reverse complement strand
TGCTGGTGGTGGTGCTGGTGGTGCGGGTGGTGCTGGTGGTGCTGGTGGTGCGGGTGGTGCTGGTGGTGCTGGTGGTGGTCGCGGCGGCGGTGGTGGTGGGCCGCAACTAGTCGTAGTACCACCAGTAGTAGAATTATGGCCAGTACTGTTACCACTGCTGCTATTGCTGTTGCTGCTACTACTACAAGATGTTTAACGATCAGCGCAAGCCCCACAAGCCTTTTAGAGCGTTCAGACCGGCCTGCCCGCCTCAAGAGAAACCAGGATTTCCAAAAGCATCCAGAGTATGCAGCGTTGGGTAAATACAGGGACATAAAAGGAGATGCCCAAAAATGGGAAATCAGGTGGACAAGAAAATAAACAACGCAAGGGAAGTGTGTGTGTATGTTGGAGTTTATAGGGTTCAACCTGTAGCTGCAAGGGCGTGTTTACTGGTACATGGAAAAGCGGCACATCAGGGTGGAGTGGCACTTCATGATAAGAGGGTCCTGCGTTCCTCTCCCGGCACCTTCTGCGTCGGGTCGGTTTTGGGTCATCATGATGGGCAAGCAAGCTTGAGCCGCCTGATGGTTCAAGTGCTTGCATCATGCTGCTTCGTGCCTGCGCACGGAGCAGGGTAGGACACACCGACCGACATGGCTAAGCTCACAGGCAAGTCAACTCAACCGGCAACCGTCTCAAAACGCGTGCCGACAGGCTACAGCCTCCATTAAAACGAGACAGACAGCCGAAGAACTGCGCGTTCGATAGCAACTTGCGCTTGCCAAAGTTCCACTCTTGAAGGCGCCCCACAGAGCTTTCATGTTTTAGAGATGCCGGCATGTCGAGCCAGTTCCATCCAGACAGCCCAGCGCTAGCTTCTGCTGACACATGAGGCTGACTCACGTATACATCACTATAAAACAGACTCCGCACTTTGAGCACTCGCAAGAAAGGGGCACCCCAAAGTTCCTCAAGAGTCCAACACTGCTTAATTTAGGAACATGCCATCAAACCTTACTTGACTTAGGGTCATCTAGTAGTACTTACTGAAGGGGTATCCCCGAACCCTACATCTTGACACCTTGGGCCCTAAACACGAAACCCTAAGGGCTTGGGAAGCCCCTACATGGGCACCAAGCGGCCCATCTCGTCCCTGGACAGTGAAGCCATGGGAGCAACAGCTTCTGCTCACGTTCCTGATGAGACCATTGCTGCCGCTGGCCGCGCGAAGAGTAGAAATGTGGGTTTCCCAAAATGAGGGGTTTAGGGTTGGGGGTCCTGATGCCAAGGATCATGGTATTTGGGGCTCTATATTGGTTCCCCTTTTTCATGGAAACTACCACGTAGGCATTTAAGGATGTATAGGATTTGGGGTCTATGTCCCCCCAAGCTAACATGGACCGATGGAACTTCACATTCGCCGCTGTTGAAACAGAATCTGACTTTCGGTGTCTCATCTAGTAAAGGGATGAAAGACTCGATGTGGCTCAAATAAAGAGGCCTAGTGACCTAGTGTTTTCTTCTGGGTTGAGGCGTGTTGTTCAAGGAATTCAATACGGGTTGAACCCTAGTTCCTACACCCCAAAACCCGAAACCCCAAACAGGCAAGGGTTTGGTCCCATTCCTCGAAAGACTCCTAGGTGGTGAAGAGGCCCCAGATGTTCCTATTCTTGCTAGCACTACCATTATAACCATTACTACAGTTCCTGCTATTAGTTACTACTTTGATAATTACTACTTTGATAACTACTACTTTGATAATTACCATTTTGATAATTTCTAGTTTGATAGTTACTTCTCTGATAAATACTACTTTGATAGATACGATTTTGATGAATACTCTTTTGATCATATCCTCACCTGGGCCACAAGTGTCGACGCGTCTCTACTGCTTGCAGGGTGTTGTATGGCAATCCATGCATATTCAACCGTAATAGATGTTGCCCCTGTATTCCAGATGTAATTATGGAATGCTACCTCCCCCCCAGGTCCATACTGTTGATGGAGGAAATCTTGCACCACCTTAAGTCCCTAAAGTCCTAGGAATTAACAGTACCTTAGGGCCCCTGGGTGGTGCAAGATTTCGTCCATCAACAGTAGTCCAGCGTTTTGGTGCCTTAGTAAGTACCTACCTATACGCATTTCTTGCCCCCACTTCCTTTCTTGTCTTGCAACCAAGGACATGTCATGTCTAAGCGAGGAGGACTTTGCACAGCGGGTCTACGGTGAACCCACCAGGTCTAGAGTTCAGGGTTCAGGGTTTAGGGGTACATATTTTGGGTTGGGCCCCCGCCCAATAATAGTGGTATACATAGAATATATAGACTATTAGTGGGTGGGGGCCCAACCTAATACATATTGGGGTTCCAGCCGGGGCGTCCCAGCAAGCCTTTGGGGAAGAGGGTGCCTAAACCCCAAACTAGTGCCAGCCAGAAGTTCATCATTGAACTTCCACCATCCGGCGTTGACCCGGTCTTCCCTCTACTGTACTTGGACATTCATGGCCCAAGGTACGCATGACCTGCCTAAGTTGTGCTTACAGCCCAAGGATACGGGTCCTGCAAGTTCCTGGCAGGGTTCTTGCCCGGTCATAAGTGCAATTGATTTTCGGTTATAACTTTGAAGCCCTTCATCCCCATGTTCCTGATCATTACAAAATGCCAATGGACTTTGAAGTAATTAGGGGCCAGCCGGTGGTAGCAACAGGCACATTCACTGCCACCATAGGGTTTAGGGTTTATGCTTTAGGAATATAGCATAGAGCTGCTACCTATCCGTTTATATGTGGGCATATATATATATACAGATACATATACACATGTAGGACCGGAGCTTAGTCGGGGATTGGGGAGCATTCCCAGTCTAGTTGCATCAGGAGCGAGGCCTTTCACCCCTTTTCCTGGAGATGTTGGCGTCCCTGTGGCTGCCGCTTTCCTCCAGCTCTAGGAAACTTTTGGATTTGGGGTTTGGGGGGTTAGGCCGCCTATTTGGAGAAATCCCCAAATCCTGCAACACAAGACCCTCATTTTGCCAAACCCGCATCTAGTCCCTAAGCCATAAGCCAAAATCTTTAAACCCTGACTCAAAACCCTTGACCCCGGAGGAATAGACTTGATTTAGATCCTGATTTAGCTCCAAGCCCTAGTTCCTGAAGTTCCTACTCCCCCATCCATTAATCCGAACCCTGAACCCCTAAAATCGTAAAACCCTTAAACTCCAACATCCTAAACCCCTAAAACCCTAAGCCCTAAAACCTTAATCCCCCCAAAACCCTAACCCCTAATCCCCTAAGCCCTACAATCCTCGGATTCCTTTGCACAGGCACAAGCGGAGCCTCGGGGGCTTAAAGCACTTCACGGAGCGGCCGAGCCTCGGGTAGGGCCCCTACGGTTGGGGTTGGGGGTTTAGGGTTCAGGGTTTAGGGTTTAGGGTTGAGGGTTCAGGGTTTAGGGTTCAGGGTTTGGGGGTTAGGGTTCACGTTTCAGGGTTTAGGATTGAGGGGTTGGAGATTAGAGTTTAGGATTTAGGGGTTTCGGATTCAAGGTTTAGGAATTTTGGGTTTAGAGCGAAGGCTTTAAGGTTTGGGGTGTTGGGCTTCATGCAGCAGACAGCTTCTAACTTTGTAGGGGAGTTGTGAACAGGCTCACCTTAATAAAGATAACCCTAGATACTATACACCTAAGTGAAATAGATTGATTCCGCACGCATCTCTTAGGGTTTGGGATGGCGGTTGTTGAAGGTTTTTGGAGTTTGCGGCGGTTTCAAGGCGCAAGCGTTGTGAGCTCAGGGTTACCAGAATGGAGCATGTAGGACGGAATACAGTATTTTCTTGTCCCCAACGACATGGAGTCCCTCGTCCGTATAGGACCTTCGAAAGGAGGAGGGCAAATTGGGGTTCCATACGTTTGGGAGAGTACTCCCCTAAACCCCAAACCAAAAACCCTGATCTACGGCAGAATCCTGATTCATCTGCAAATCTATCCCCAAATGCTTTACATAACGGCAGTCCTTTGTACAAAGCTCCATCTTAGTTCAACAGCTCAATCGCCCAGTTTCCATTTTGTTTTTCATGTTCTATTCTAAAACAGTTAGCTTAAAGCCCCTTTATAAACCTTGAACCCTCAAACGTACTGAGCTAGGTCTAGCTCGGGGCTTTGGAAGTTTCGGCCCTGCTAGAAAGGGGGCTTTGGTTACCCCGAACACACAAATTAGGACCTTATCATATTCGTACTACTGCTACGGGGTCATGTTAGGGATTAGGGACTGTCAGGGTTGCCTAATTCGTTTAAGCAGCTAGCTTTAGATACAAGTTGTCGTGATTCTATAGCTCAGGCCTTGCGCGCCAAGTTCATTGGCAAACTCCCAAAAGGTCCGAGTACCCAACAATTAATCAAATACATCCCCCACCCACCTGAACCACAGCTACGAGTACAAAAAAATCCCAAGTAGCCATTGTTGGGTACATAGACCCTTACGGTTTTGGTTCCAGTTCAATGGCTCGTTGACAGACTGGCGTCCATGTAGCTGATAGGCTCCATTGCTACTTGAGCTATAGTCTAAACTCCTTAACGGGGATTCTATAGGGGACTACTATAGTGGATATTAAGGGGATACTAGGAGTTTAGACTATAGCTCACTTGAAAATAGGCTTCTGAAAGCCGCAGTGTTCCCAGCTCATCCTTCTGAAGTTAACCCTGTAGTTCTAGCTGAAGATTGGGTGATTGCATAGGGGTGCTTCCGAGGCACAAAGTCACAAGAGAGGACTTCTGCTCGGGATACTCCGACTTTGAGACTTCCGGCTGCATTTGGCTTAGGGTTGAGGACCTAGTCAAGGGGCCCTTCCTTATGGTCGCATGTCTCTGCTCAGGGACCATCTGCGCTAAGCGGAAGAACCTGCACAGGTGGTGTTGTGTTCGGGTGGGTTCTGTGGCTGGTTAGGGGTTTTCCTTATAACGACCTCCCTCTAAACACCCCCCCAAGGTGCACCCCCCCTGGCTTACTTACGAAGGCTTGTCAAGCGTAGGCAAAAGCCCATCAAATGGCGACAATCTTTGAGCAACGTAGCTTTGCGACCTGCAACGTGCCGGTGAGTCAGCATTTCCCGGACAGCTCCCCAGGCGTTCTTCAAGTTATGGTGCCAGAAAGATCCCAGTTTTGCTTTCCGGTTTAAAGTTGGGCACTGGCTTCTTGCAAGGAAATTCTTTTTTTGGACAAAACGACTGGAAGTCTGAACCCCATGGCTTACATACATCAAACCTCGCATTGTCCGATTTGGATATGGAGGACAGAGCAGGGGTTATATAGGGGTACTTTAGAGGGGTTTATAGGGGTAATATTCGGATAATGGAAAGAAAATGCAAGCTACTGTTTAGGGTTTGAGGGATTCAACTCTCAGGTTCAACTTGTTGAAGATGGGCTCTAGCGCTTCACTGGCCCTACCTGAAGGCTTCATGCGTGCATGAGCTGCAAAACCCGTATCCCCAGTCATCCCTAGATCACAAAACACCTCTCATGTTGAGAAATTCAACCTTAAACCCTGCAACCCTAAGTTCCAAGCGCTAGATAGCGCCGAAACCTTAAACCCCATAAATCCTAAACCCCAGAAGCTCCAAAGCCCCGAAGCCCCAAACCCTATAAACCCCGTAAACCCTAAACCACTGAACCCTGAACCCTGAACACCCCAAAACCCTAACCCCCCAAAGCCCCTAACCCCTTAACCCTAAACTCTAACCCCTGAGCCCCCCAGATCTGATCCCTAAACCCCCAAAATGGTAGTTTCCGAAAATAGGGGGACCCCAATATAGACCCCAAATATTATAATCATTATTATTGGGACTCCCAAAATGGTACCCCTAATTTTAGGAAATCCCCAAAATCTCCCAAACCCTAAACCCCAAACCCTAAACCCTAAACCAAGGTATGTTTACATGACCATCCTCGGCTTGGCGAAACTCCACTCCCTGGTTGAGGCGCCTTGGGCTGGGGTTGTGGGCTTAAGGCTTATATGGTTTAGGGGTTTAGGGATTAGGGGTTTAGGGGTTAGGGGTTTAGGGTTAAGGGGTTAGGGGTTTAGGGGTAAGGGGTTAGGGGTGTTAGGGGTTTAGGGTTTATGGGTTACGGGTTTAGGGAGAGAGGGGTTAGGGGTTTAGGGTTTAGGTTCAGTACTGCCCGATTCGTGGTGTTTTGTGACCGGCAGCTCAGAGTCCACATGCAAAAAGGCTTAGGGATTAAGGTTTAGGGCTTAAGGCTTATAGACTTGTAGAAACTAGGGTTCAAGGTCTAGGGCTTAGGAACGAGGGGTCAGGATTAGGATTTAGGGTTTACGGGGGATGGAAGCTGACATATCGAGCCTGCGTGAGGGAGGGGGCATGGAAGTTGTAAGCCCTTGACTTCATGGATCAGTGGTCTACTTTCATTATATAGCAGAATCCAATTACAAGTGCTTGCCGTTTCTTTGTAAAAGTATGATAAAGAGGGCGCTGCACTTGACATGTACTCGTAGGGTTCGAGAAGGATCCCATGAAAGGTCTCAGAATTGACTGAGCTCGGCTGAATTCACAGATTATGTTTAGCCTGGTCATATGAGACCAAACTCCATATAGGGGCGTATTCTAGGGGTTATTAAGGGGGATAGTAGGAGTTTAGACTATAGCTCATATGACGGTTGTTGTTGCATTCCCGGTGCTTATATACTAGGGAATGAATGAGGGTGGAGTTCAAGCATGGCTCTCAGCGATTGCGTAGTACCCCCCGTCCCTCCACCCCTGCTTAGCATTGGGTTGTACCTGGTATTGTTTCACTCAGAGAGCATTCTGCAAAAAGCCAAAACCGCGAGCAAGAAACTCTAAAACCTCAACCCAAAATCCCCCACCCTAAATCCTAAATCCTGAGCCTTATACCCGCCTCCCCTCCGCCGTCTCACTACCCCCTCCACCCATCGCCCTCTCCCCCCTTGCTCCACATGCCTGCGCGAACAGGAGATCACCACACAGAACAACGGTGAGGTTTTCACTCGGAACCCAGGCGGGATGGATGGTACAGAACAGGGCCCCGTGTAAACTTTAAAGCTGCAACATCAAAATTTACGCATAGTAGATGGACATAATGGGTATACTGGGTGTATGGAGTTGAGTGGATGTCCAATACTGTAGAATCAAGTGGAAAACACAATGCAAGGTGAAATTGATTGACATGGGGAGGGTTTTGGTATCCCAAAGCCCTAAAACTAGGACCTAATGTGGTGCGGAAGTAGTGACCGTGCTGTAGGGGCTAGCGGCGCCACATCCACTTATCAATTATGACTTTCTGTTTGAAGTGCTACTGCTGTGTGCGGCCGGGCAGAGCATTGAGTGTCTCAGAATCATCCATAGGTTTTTTCGAACAGCGCCCTCCCCCCCATAATCCCCTTGTGTTCTCAGAATTATGATGAGCTCTTGAGCGACACTCCCGAAAGCGGAAGCCACAGCTTGCGACAATCATTGTGACGCTCTTTCCTGAACCAGAAGAGCTACTGTCTAAAACTCCTTAGAGGGGGTTATTCAGGGGAGTATGTAGGGGAGTATTATAAGGGCTGCGAAACGGGGGATACTAGAAGTTTAGACTATACTTCATACGCCCAACTAAGAGGCGTGCAGCTTCTGGAGCGTGCCTGCGGCATGACGATGCATGGTGATCGCGAAGGCAGGGCAGCAAAAAAATGAGGTTTCCAAAAGTTGGGAGTTGCTTGAAGGAGGGTTCTGATGTTTGTATAGGATATAGGTGGATATACAAGGTATGAAGGGTGGAGGGTTTCCAAAAGTTACTGCAGAGGTCCCTTTTGCGAGGCACAAATTGAGGATTACAGTAGTGGGTTGTAGAAGGGGTGCCCTCTTTCTCGAAGCCACCACAAATAGAGTTGTAAGGACATTCTGGAGACATGCAAGGCTTCAGGGGTGAGGTCCCATTCGGGTTCTGCTCACCTTCATAGTTCCGGGGTGCGGATGGGCTTGTGATAAGGGCACCTGAACCCTATAAATCTGAAACCCCAAGCCCTTAACCTCAACCGGGCATGTGGACGCTTCCTTAAACTGGTGCGGCGCTGCTGCCATGAGATGCTGGGACATGACGCTGCTGAAGCCTGTTTTGTGCACTACCCCATACAAGTTCCCTTGCAAAGGTTGGTATGGCTAGGTGCATGGGGCGATCACACAGCGCAACGCGCATAAGCAGTTACAGCACAACGCGCATACACACGTTCTGCCCTAGTGGATGCATCATCGCATGTCGCCAAAACCCTTCCCATAAGTAATGTGTGCCATATACCGCTTGTGCTGTGCGGTTCAACGATGGGAAATCAAATGGAAAAGAAAACAGAATATGGGATGGAAGCTGGGGTTATGGGTCTGTATAATTACGTACAGTTCAGTGGGCTATACGAACTCATAAGGGGGTAAGTACTACTCGTAGCAACCGGGCTACAGGAAATTCTACAACCAAAACATTCTTGTATAAGCCGTCAGCTCAACAAGTACGCGGTTCTTCGGCTGGCGGCCGTAGGTCAAAAGTCTCAACTTATGCGGATATAGCCTGCAGAAAACCTAGTGTACCCCCAGTATACAAGATGTGGGAGTTGCACAACGCTACCCCTATTGCATCCAAAACAGGACCCCCGTGGCCTACTGCAATCCCCAATCCCGGGGGCCGGTCAGAGCCCCCCAAGTCAGATAACCTGTCAACGCCTGTTTCTGACAGCAACAATCTTTGCTTTGTGTGCTGCCTCTACCAAGTAACACTGTGACAATATCAATAGTAGACCTATATAGAGCCTTTAATGCTACAACTATTCACTAGGGGCAACATGAAGGGCTTATTGTAGACTGTTACTTGGTGGCGGCACTACCCAAGCTTTGCCTTTGCAAGGAGCGAATGCCCTGCTTCGATCCGCACCAGCTGCCCTGGTTGAGGACGCTCTTGCTTTTAGATGGGGGTTTCTCGACTGAGTCGACGTAAGCAATTATATATATATATATATGTTGTTTAATGAGTTCCAATGTTTTGCTCCGACTCACTGGATGTTTTGAAGCCATGCATATGTGTTTGCATGTCTAGCATTAACGGGATGCGTATGTTAGGTAGCTGTATAAGGCAAACGCAACCCTGACAAACAAAATCGTACAGATGTATTGTGGTGATTCCATTTATTGTGATTGTGACTGTTTTTAGTCCGTCTTGTTCTGTTTTAATGTGTCTTTCGGCGAGATCTTTAAAATATGATATCTTTCGAAGTGGGACTTATGTTGGTTTGAGATGCGCGTTGGTTTGGCGGGACGGCTTGGTAGTGGGAATGGAGACATGGATCCCGTAGTACATGCGAAGGATTAACTTATACGGATACGGGTGCGGGCGCAGGAAGACTGTCATGTAACGTACCTAAGCCTAAGCACAAGCAATCTCTATAAAATGCGTGCACCGGCCAACGAAATGGGCTGCCCAAATCAATAGCTCTAGCGTAAGCCTTCAAATCTATGGGATGCACGCAGCGTTTGCTGTTTGCTGCCCCATTCACTATAACCATATGGAGTCTAGAAAAAAGTTGGCAGGTATCCCTGTAAACCCTTATAGCTTGAGTTCTGGTTTTGTGTCCCATGTTCTTATGCACTTGGTTCTTCATTACTTAGAACACTATGCCCCCCCTCTTTTTTCGATGTAATCTTAGATAGCCTCAACGAAGTCTATCCCCCAATGGAAACCCTGAACCCCATACCCGCAATCTTAAACTCCAAGACCTCTAATCTCCAAACCCAACTAGCTGTAGACCCCTGAGCCCTCAAACTCCTGAACCCCCACTCCTTCGACGCAGCAGGCCTTTCAAGTTGCCAAGAGCTCTGGAAACACGCTGGACTTTTTCAGGCTAGGGTTTAGGGTGTAGGCCTTGGGGCAGGTGCTAAGCAGCAATTGACACATATCCAGGGAGCCCAATATCCCATATTTCAGAAATAGGTTTCGAATGATGCCAGTACCCTTAATTCACAGAAGAGGTCCTAGTATTTGGTATCTCCCAAAATGAAGGGGTGCCGGGAACCTTCCAGCACACCAGGACGTATGTACTTTGACCTTTCGGAGTAATTACTGCAGTACATGGAGATTTCCAAAATTATGGATATCGTTTTAGGGGTCCCGTAATGAGGATTGTAGTAGTTTGGGGTCTATATTGGGGTTCCCCTATTTTGGGAAACTACCATATATCGTTTCTGATAGCCGAAGCTCAGCGGCTTGGCAGGACCAGTTTGTACGATGCAGTTCCCCTCCTCATTGCTAGTATGGCGGTGGCGGGCATCCGGAAAAAATGGTAGTGCATGGTAGTGCATGGTAGAGGTCATAGACATCGTCATAATGTGTGCAAGAGGAAAGTCATTTCAGCCATGGTCATATCGGACATGGCGTTCGCAGGGTTGAAGGGTAGACCCACGAGGAATGAATATTAGCATGTAGTCCGTGCCTGCATAAATACATGAACGAAGAACTAAATAAATCGATGAATGGCAAAACACGTGTATACATATGCGCTGTATGGGTACGATTGTCCCTTAAGATCTTAGGGCCCAACCTAAACTCCCAGCCTTGAAGTTTGTACCCTGAAGGGTTTAGGGCTTGGAGTTTAGAGTTTAGAGTTGTTAGGGTTAAAGTTCAGGGTTTAGGGTTTGGTGTTTAGAGTTTAGGGTCTAGAGTCTGGGGTTTGGAGCTTAGATTTTCGGGTTTAGAGTTGAGGGCTCGATGCCTTTGTAAAGCGCAAAGCTCCATGGTTTAGGGATGTTTGCCTAACAATATGAATTGCGAGGATACAAGGGAAAAGTCCTGTAGAGGGAGGGTAACAGGATACGGGTCGTTGAGTACCTAGAAATGCTTGCAGGCCCCCAGCATGAACACACGATAAGTTCGACTGGAAAACATTCAAATCTGTTTGTTGGATATACCGTGCGTTGAATAAGGGTTTAGGCTTTAGGCAATTAAAAGTTTCAGGACACCAGCAGCCGTCAAAAGAGTTGCAGTTTGCTTGCTGGGTACGTGATCAGCCGTGGGAAAACCTGCGAAGCCCGAAACTCTAAACCCCCAACCACAACATGCAACATCTCATGACTGCAACTTATGCGCCACAGTTCTTGCTGATTCAAAGCTCCCATCCGACAAGCCCTCTCCAGAATCCATATCCCTTATCAAAGACGTGGGTACTGTTGTACATTGCATATGCGTTCTAGGCAGTATCCAAGCTATAGTGATGGTTTGTACCATCCAACAGACAGGCAACTACTGTTTTGGCTCTGTCGCAGTGGTCAAGAAGCTTCGGGACACCTGTGGGAGTTCTAGCCAGCACTGCCAATGTCATGCGAGCAAGGGGAAAAGGACAGAGCCATGATCAAAATGTCTGCCCCACTGTACAATGCGTACCCAACGATGTAACCGCAGTTTGAGGTACCTCCAAATCAGTAGCAGATCCTAAATTCCCACTCCGTGTGTGTTGCAGGAAGGCATTCGACCGCCGATGTCCCAGCCAAGGGATGTGGTTGCTGGTAGGCAGTACTGTGGCACTTTGCCGCTTGATGAGTCCCATGCTGTCGTGCCTTGGGCCTTGGGCTTTGTTCTTATTGCGAGCTCCGTGCTTGTTTTTTTAAGTTGTGGTAGTTGTGCTAGCGGTGGTGGTGGTGGTGGTGGTGGTGGTGGTGGTGGTGGTGGTGGTGGTGTGCGGCTGGGGCGGTGGCGGCGGGGCTGGTGGCCGTGATGGTGGTGTTGGGCTGGGGCGGTGCCGGTGGCGGTGTCTGCGGTCTTGTGCCGGTTGCAAGGAGCTGTTGGCCGCCCGAGGGGTAGCTGCTACGAATTTGACCGGAGCATGTCAAGGCCACTCCCACCTTTCACCCTGCTGAGGTCAAGCAGACCCCTGCCTAGAGGCGAGGCAGTGCTTTTCACAAGTGGTGTTGCTTATTTGTCGGCAAGATTCCAGGAAGCCCCCAAGCGGAGACGCCCTGCAACAACGAAGCGAAACCGTTGTTCTTTCTGCGGGCTCCTTTGGATGATTCAGTTGCAAGCCGATGTTGACTAATACTGCCGCACGGATGGACGAGAGAGTTGAACGTGCAGTACGTGTAATGCTGCACGTGTAATGCTGGACAGCTTGTACCATGGGCGTCCATGCTGCTAAACCTTTGCAGGGCCAGTACTCTAAATTGTAGACTCTGTAGCCATAACTCTTGAGATGCTTTGCATGTGATATGGAAGTTTCCATCCAATGGGGGCCGCAGTGCAGACAGACTCCAAAATCTATAATTTAGCATGGGGACCCTCAAATAGTACTCCCCCACAATGTTGGAGAAACCCCACATGTCGCTAGGGCCGGACGTCACGGTTGCTCCAGTATGTGGAGAAGCATCGCCATGCGACGACTACCACGGCACCCTGGGAGGCGCAAAACAAAATTGGGCTTTCGGGATTAGGGAATTTACCAATAATGGAGAGTCAAATGGACACGCACAAGGCAATTGAAAGGCTGCTGGGGTCTGTATAGGCATTATATAGCTTACGTCTGGCTTGCAGGGAATGAAGCAATGGAAAAGAAAACGGAAACCACTATATTATTGAGAGGTTATGGATTTTATCAGGATCCACTCCTTCATATCTTGCTAACCAGAGGTAAGTTGTGGGCAGCGAATTTGCTGTGATATGGGAGCTTCCAAAAAATCAACGTTCCGGCTATGTGTAGGCCCCACATATGCAAGAATCCCTAACTTAAGGATCCCCCCAACACCAGCCGCCCCTTAATTTCGGAGACTCCCATACTCCCCCCAAAAAAACAAGAGTCGTGCCTCAGGGTGAGCGGACCGTTTTCGGGGGCCAGGAAAAAACAAAAGTAGTACAATAATAGTAAGAATAGTAAAAGACAGTCAGGTCCACAAGTGACACCTAAAATCGTAGAGACTCTAGGCTCTAGGCCCCTGAAGCCTTTTTCAACTACTGTTGCCATTGGTAGCTACAATCTACTGACTTGCTCTTCTAGCAGACTGGGTTGCTTTTGAGGAACCTTAATTAAGCTGCCCATCTGGGTATATAGCAATTTTCTTCTCATAGGAATTTAGCTTAAGTTCCTGAACAGCAACCCAGTGTATTGCTATTCAGCGCACTGCTTCTTCAGGATAAACCCCAACCCCTAAACCTCAGGATGTTTCAGTGCAGCGGCTTCCCAGCGGAGCATCGAGCAGGGACATCGTGTCTGGGACTGGATCTTCCTAGGCTAGACACGGATATGTTTCGGTCACACAGGTTATGTAGGGGTATAAAGGGTTATATTCGATATGTATATATGTAGAATATGGTATATACATATAGATATATACACACACTTATTGCTGTATATGCATGTGTATATCTATATATATATATATGTATACTGGGAAGCTTGTCAAACGTGTGGTCCGTTTTGAGGATGCCCTCGCCACTTGTGGCCAGAAGCGGACCAGAATTTTGACCAACTACCTCTTGTGCGCCTCGTGAATGCCAAACCACCGACACCATGTGAGACGACGAGCGCGGAGCATCACAGCCTCCAGTAAGATCTAGGATTGCTCTGCAAGTTTCGTGCGATTGCGACGAGAGAACCAGCAGCAAAAGATGCTACCACCAATCCATCGAATCGCCAACCAGAGGCCGACAACGTCCCCAAAGTCCACGAACCCAAAAACATTGTATCTTCAAGCCAACATCGTCAAGTCTCGAGAGACAAAAAGTCACCGGCCAGTTGTTTGCCCATAGCAATCTGGATTCAAGAAAACCCTACTGGAGCACGTGCCTCTTAGGCCTTGCACGGCTTAGGCATGGTTCATGGAACTTTGGAGGTACAGTGGCAGATCTGGTATGCTCGCTGCAGGCAAGAACATCCAGCTTTGTCACTCTTGCCGCCACCTGCGGCTAAGGTGTTCCACAGGAACAATAGCTAGGCCAGCTCCCATGCACAGCATCGCAGCACAAATTTGAAGAACAACAAAAGACATGGATGGTGCTGCGGGGTGCGGAGCAGTCGAGGACCATTCACACGCGAACCGACGGCACCCTTGACATCCCACCCGTGGTGTGTTCTTTTCGTAGGGACAGCAGGCCCAAAACGCTTTTCAGCAGTCGCATGCTGCTCAGCATCTTGAAGCCAAACAAGGGCGGCAGACGTCAGATGAGAGGCAGCAGCTTCAAGACGAGCGTCAACCAAGCAAACGCAGCTGTCTGAGCAGTGAACACTTCTGCACGAAGTGGCCTCCTTGACTGAGGTCACCAAATCAAGGCTCCAGCAGTCCAACCTTCTGGACACTTTAAAGCTCCACAGACCTATAACACCAACATAACACAAATATAACCCAAATATTAATTACCCCAATGTAACCCGAATATAGCCTTTAAGGCTCCACAAACCTTCTCACAACACACGCGGCTGCAGTGGCAAGCTCGACATCACCACAACTCAACTGCAAGGCTTTCAGGATGGCATATAAGCTATATATTACTATTATTATTATTATGAGTATTATTATTACTATTATTATTACTATTATTATTACTATTATTGTCATTATTATTACTACTATTATTATTATTACTACTTCAAATCCCTAGCATTCCCCGTAATATCTCCTATGGCAGTCCCCTATATAATCCCCCTACAAAACCCTTTAAGGAAATTAGACCCTGAACCCTGAACTCTATGCATAATAATAAATATATATGCCTGCGAGCTTAGGCCGGCGAGCACCTGCGAGTATTCTGCAACGAGTGCACTTGGCTGTGGCTGGGTTGCTGTTAAGGAACTTAAATTGAGATACTATATTGGGGAAACCTCTATATATATACCCATTATGGTAACTTAATTTAAGTTCCTTAACAGCAACCCAGGTGGGCACGCCAGCATCACCTCAGCTACGAAGATGCGAAAGCGTCGAGGCAACATGGGGAACTGGGGATGTTTGCAGCATTTGGGGGGGTCCTATACCAAGGAATCGTATCTGTTTGGGTCTACATACGGAGATCCCCTTTTCAGGGAAGCTACCAAATCGGTGTTAGGGTTTTCAGGGGGTACAGAGCGCCGTGGAATAGCACGCAGAAAAGTTCAATGCGTCACCCTTAGAAATGCTCACCCACTTCCAAGAAGGGGGACATTCCCAGTAGGGTTGTACTTATGTACATGGCACCAGGGGTCCATATTCACGGTGCAGGTTCCTACATTTTCGGTGCCAAGAGTATGTCCCCATGAGCTAGCACCCGGGCCTGAAGAAGGACCGCTGGCAGCGCTTGTCGTTGCAATAGTTGGCCGGGCTTATCGTGACTGCGACCAAAGGGGGATCTTCCTTTTTCGTGGTCCCATGCACAAGGTGGCTGTAGAAATCCCGCAGAGGGGTGAATTGAACCACATTAACAGGTTCAGCGCTGGCTCATGAACAAGACCTGAGAATATAGGCGGTTCCCAAAACTACGGATACGGATGATGGGCGTTTTTTGGTGTATAGTGTGTTGCCTACATGTATGGAAACTACCATATGGTTTTCGAATTGCTTTTCCTCCTTCGTATTAGAAAGATCCAAAAATTGGGGTATCAATTTCTTAGTCGCGCGTCCATATGATCTTCAATAATGTAAGACTTTGCCCCGAAACACTCTATAAACAAATACGGAGCTGCATGTGGGATTCCATGGCAGTATGATAGGAGGTAGATAGGGAAAGCTTGTCTCGGTATCCAGGGATTATAGAGGGCTTAGCAACCAGGATCCCCCTTTTGTACACCTGACTGCGATGGCCCTTATCACAGGAACTTCCAAAACGGACTCATGATTTTTCACACCCTAAACCCTACATAGACCTTAGACCTTAAACCCTAAGTCCACCTCCTAAACCCTAAAACGCCTTGCAGGCTGGGAGGCGACATCAGTCTCACAGAGGACTTCGCCAAGGTCTTCAACGCTCAGACATTTCGCAACTTGCATGGCTTAGGGTTCCCAAAAAGGTTTAGGCTTTAGGGTTTAGGTTAGGTCAGGGTTTAGGGTTTAGGGTTTAGGGTTTAGGTTGGGTCAATCCCCTCTACAGTTATAGCCCCTAGATATGGAGTTCATGAGGCCTTAATATACCTACAAGAATCCCTTGTGGTACCCATTGCCGGGTGGAGGATTAACCCGCGGTTTAGGGTTTAAGGTTTTAGGGGGTGCCTGTATAGGACTGATCCAAAGGTTCTTGTGGAGAACTAATTTAAGGATACCGCAGGTCTATAATCTTGGGGTTTAGGATTTAAGGTTTAAGGTTATAATCGAAATCATTGGCGAAATTATTCGCCATAATGACAATTTGGGAAGGGGAAATTTTGCTCATGGACTATATAGTATATACTTTGGGCTTGATGGGGTTCTGATACGGGTATTCTGATCCGGGTACTCTCGGGGCATACGTATAGACCGTATAGATTCTATAGATACCTGGACCCTTTAATGTTTTTGGTTGAGGCTGTTTAGGATTTGGGCAAAAGGCTGTTCTGGGGCGAGGCATGGTGCTGGAAGCGCGCACCTGTATAAATGTCACCTCCTCAAAGCTTTGTCAGGATCATGCTGTCATGAACCACGATACTCACATATCCGCCTCAATTTTTGTGGCGGAAGTTGAACAGCAACTCATAACTGCATGGGGGTGTTTGTGGATTACGGGTCTCTTTTTTGAGGTTGGGCTTTAATCAAGCAATGCCAAGCCCTTGGGATCCTAATAATATCCCAATGTAGGTAATATTATACGGTTTAGGGTTTAGGGTTTAGGTTTTAGGGTTTAGGGTATAGGGTTTAGGGTTTAGGGTAATATTCACAGACTTTAAGACCCATTGTAAGTACTATTTGTCTACTTGGATCCCTAGGCAAAGGCTTGCTTGGAAATGAGGTCGTGAAATTTTTAGCTGCTATTTTGCTGACGGAGGAAGTCTGGCACCACCCAGGTCTTTTAAACCCTAAACCCCAAACCCTAGACCCCAAACCCTAAACCCTAGACCCTACACCCCAAACCCTAAACTCTACACAGTGTTGAGCAGCTAACAGGACCTGGGTACTCATGGCAATGCATGTTTTCTTCCTCGAGCAACGGCATTACCGACCCTAGAGGTTTAGGGTTTATAGGGTATTCCTTGACCCTTGGGTTTAGGGTTTAGGGTATTCCTTGACCCTACGCCAAGATCTGCAATGCTTCAACTGCGGATACTAATTTTGAGAAAGTGTAGAGTACGTATCTTCTTCTCTCTGTTACAGGGCTTTATATTATCGTCTCCTAGTTGTTGTTCTATTTTGCAAGAAGACAAAACCTTTCCTTGTCTCAATCAGAAAGGAGCTGAACGTATAGAACTTAAAACCCAGGCGAAGCGATGAGGGCTCGGGGAGTAGTGCGTCGCAACCCAGACGCTCAGTGGGAGGTGCCAAGGTATGCAGTTGGGGGCTTTGGGTTTAAGGTTTGGGGTCAGGGAGTTTCGCCTGTTGGGTTTAGAATTTAGGGCTTATAAGGGCTCATGGCTTGAATCCTGCAGAGGGAAGCTGCCCGAAACCAGCTGAGAAGGGCTGCTTTTAGATAGCAGCATTTAAGATTCAGCAGGCCCTCAATTCCCCTTTCGGCTTTTTTGTGGACGCCGGGCGAGCGGTTTTGTCAGGCAATGAAGGATTTACTACGCTGGAAGGTGAAGGTATGGTTTGATGGAAAGGGGGGGGGGTCTCTGGGGCTGAGGTCTATTGACTGGAAACCGTGACCCAAAACTGCAACCCTCACTTGAGACAATGGCTGCGCACTGCGTTTTGGGGTTCCAAAATCCAGTTGTGAATCTAGGCGGCGATGGTGCATTGTCACTACATCTCCCTGACTCATATAAATCCTTCTCTGCCTTAGATATCTTATGCGGTATTGGGGCCCTCAAACGGTTATTTTCTTTAGCGCGCAGCAGCCGCACAATCCCAAACCCTAGGGTTTTTTGGATCTTGCGCTTTGAAATAGCAGCGTCCAAGAATCAGGGGCGCAAAGGTCAGCGCGATAGGCAGGAATTCCCTTGACAAGGACCCGAGACAGGGGCAAGAGTCTTTGGGGAGGCCTAGAAGTTTCACCTCGGGTTGCGAACCTCGATAACTGGGCTGCATCGAAGTTGAATTACGCTTCCACAGCAAGTTCCTCATCAGCAACGGCTGGTAAGAGGCGAAATGGTAGTTTCCCTAAACAGGGGGACCCCAATATAGACCCCAAAAATATTATAGTCCTTATTATTGGGACCCCAAAATGGTACCCCATTGGTCCCCGACCTTGAGGCTTCAATGAGGTTTCCAACACATTAATTGGGGTCCCGCTTTCGCGCCTATGTTTGAAAGTGGGGGGCATATATTTGGTGGTGGGATTCCAAAAAGTAGGGTTCCAGCTTGGGGTTCCGGATAATACAAATTGCAGTAAAACGGGGTGAGTTTGGCAGGTACCCTAGTGATCCAAGTATACAAAGAATACCTACATTGGGCCTTAAAGTCTGCAAGTATTATCTACATTAGGCTATTTGGATTCCGAGGGTTATGATAGGAATTTTTGAGGTGCGGTATTCATGTTGATTGTTGGCAAGTGTATACAGGTTTGGTGAAGAATACTGGCGAGGGTACATATTCTGTGTCTGGATGCGGGGACTAGAAATACAAAGGAGGATCATATGGAGGAAGCCCTAAATCCAAACTTCAGAACCTAATCCCTGAGCCGTACACCCTATAAAACCCAGGTGCAAGTGGAGAATGGTTCCTGGGCCGGCTATGAGGAGGAGGCCCACCACATGCGGTCTATGGTTTGGGGTTAAGGGATGGCGGTTTAGGGTTTGGGGGTATATGCGGATATCAACCCGGTAAGATGTTCATATTTGATTTTGGGAGTTAAACTCGGGCTCAGGGTCTAGTCAAGGGAAGTTTGATGCGAGCGGGTATTTGCCCCCATGCAAACTTCCCCTAGCTCTTAGATACCTCCCAGTTTCCCCGATGTAAGCCTTGCGTTAATCTTCTGAAATGGTCTCAAATTTTCTTTAACCCCTAAACCCTAAACCCTATATAACCCCATATGAAACCCTAAACTAGGGTGTGGGATGTTGGGCTCCGTGTTTGCGGTCCTCTTGTATTATCTGGTCTTTTCGCTTCTGACGGGTAACGAACGAGCCTTGTGAGCAGGATACTGCCACCACTTAATAAATCGATAAAGCCCTAAGCCCCAAACCCCTTATTACCTGTGTCATGGAATGTTACTGGGTGGGAGCAGTATGAAAGTTATGAGCCCGCAATATCTGCTGACGAAGATGAGCCGGCTCCACTTTCTGCGTTGCCTAAGACGTTGCTGGAGGGTTTAGGATTGGGTTTAAGTTTATAGGTGTAGGATTGAGTTTAAGTTTAAGGAGTTAGCAGGGAATGGCGGAACGGAAAAGCAAATGAAGGCTTCTATATCATGGGGGACCTTATAGGGATTACTACACGGATCCATTCCTTCATGCCTTGCTAACCAGAGGTAAGCTGGTCACGTTTCTCCCAGCAGTCTTTTAATCACTTGATGCGCTGAAGTGTGATCCACTTCAGCACAGCACTTCTGCTGTTATGGCACTGTGCGCTGGCCGGTCTCTTATGCTTCCCACCGCAGTCCGCGATGATTTTGCTCATGACTGCAATGCTGCCTCGTCATTGTTGCCCTGCTTTTTTTTGGCCTGGTTTTTTCTCTTGCAGTACGTGGTTGTTGAAGCCTGGAGGTCATCACATGTCCTCAGCCACGTCTGACCCTTCACAATGCTGTGAGGGACACGTTGCGAGAGGACCAAAACATCCAAAGACATTGTTAGAGTTTTTTCTTTTCAAATAACCTATACAATAACTATATGAGGAATATGCATTGGTAGTCATTCCGGCTTCTGCAGTATATAAACCTATACTACCCAGTTTGAAGGTCCTTTGCAGTCTTCTTGTTCGTTTGATTCTCCATGATTATTGTAATATCCCTAAATTCTCCATACTCTAAACCCTATAAACACCGTAGTAGGGAGACCTTGTTCAGCGCTGTCATTGTGATGAGTTCCACTAGGCTTTACGACGAACCTGAAAAGTCTGGATTTCGCCTTCGCGGGTGCTCCATATAATTTTCATCCTATATCCCTAAGGGTCCAAGTACCCAATAATCATATACTTACCCAAAACCTGACTAAACTTACTATTACCCAAAGCCCAAGTACCTAATTATTGGGTACTTGGACCCTCTGGGTATAACTACTACTATATAGCCCTTACATTGCCCTTCATCCCCCTTCACACCCGTCCATTTTTATCACAATCGTATTTTGAGTCAAGCCTTGGTGTATGAGTACCTTGGGGCTATGAGAGTGACAATCTGCAGAACCAAGCGTGCTGCTGCGCTACGGAGGATACTAGAATCCTGCATGACCCTAAGTACCTTATACGCTTGGGAATTATGGTATTGCAGTACACTAAGGTCATGCAGGATTTTTAGTATCAACAGTTTTACTGGTGGTTGGTAATTAGGGAATAGGGGAATCTAACCCCCATATAATCCCTACAGAAAACAGTCCCTTATTTCTACTAACCCCATGTAAGCAGCAGCAGCAGCGGTGTGCTGTAGTTATTTCCTGCCCTTAGCCCCAAGGTTTAAAGGTCCCAATGATGCACCCCTTCTTGCAACCCTTATGACAGGCCCTGAAGTCTTTAGAGACCAAAGCCCCAGACCCTGAAGGGTGTACCTGTAGACCTCCCAAATGCCCAGAATGGTGGCTCACCCAAAATCATGCGCATCTGGTTGTTTTTTCTAATTTCCAGGCCCCACTGAAGAGTATTCGTGAGGTTGAGGTGGCTCATCCATAATGGTCCAAGTACCTGATTAATGCTGGGGATTTTGGTAATAGTTATTGTAGTGCAGGTTTTGGGTAAGTATATGAATATGAAGTACTTCTACCTTGTAACTTCTAACCCTATATAAGCACTGTATAGCCCTTGCATAGCTCTTGTAGAATCAGTGCATCGTAGGGATGTGATAATGATTACTGAGCCAAGAACTAGATCTTGAGGGAAACCCTAAACCCTAAAACCCTAAGACCCTAAACCCTAAAACTCACCCCAAACCCATAAGCCCTAAACCCTAAAACCCTAAAACCTAAACCCTTAGACCCCAAGAAGGCGTCAGCCGCCATCGAAGCTGCCTACCGTGCCCGCGCTCCAACCCTCGAGCTGCGTCTCGGCCCACGAGGCTTGCAGAAACCCAGTCCATGGAGGTACTTGTTTTTCTTGTTTAGTGTTATTACTGTTGTTACTATTATTACTATTATTAGTTTAGGGTGTGAGGTTTAGGGCTTAAGGTGCCGGGCTATATCGGGGATTATTTTCGGTTTCAGGGTTTGGGGTTTCAGGTTTAGGGTTTAGGCATGGTTAGAGGGTTCGGAGAAATTACCCGAGAGTAGTACAGAGTAGCAGATTGGGGGTTCTACTTCTTGGATCCTCCCGGGGATCTTGGTTGTGGAAGGGCGTTGGTATCTAGGTTTACTCTAATCTGCCAACTGCCTGCAACAACCTATGTGGACAACTGGGGTGTTTATGTGGGTTACGGTGGCTTGTACGTACGCTTACTAAGCCCCGCTGGCCCTCGAAGTAGGTGGTACTGAGGGTTTAGACTAACATCTAACCCTAAACTCCGAAACCCTTTCAAGCCTTGGGATTTAGGCTTTTGCCTTTTCCCAGCCGCGTCCAGCGCCAGGGGTGCATTCTCCAAATTATCAAAACCCCAGACTGGGACCATCACTTTTAGAATGGGACTTTAGGTTACAGCCGCCACACATCGATGGGGTCCTTTCTATTGGCGTGTGGACCATGGGGTTACTCTAAAGAATGACCATCTTGTGTTTAAGCCCACCCTCAAGCCCGCTTGCTTGCTCCGCTTGTTTGGGGTCCGTCCATGCACAGGGGAGTACTGTACATCATTTTAGGGTTTATAGGGTTTAGGGCATGGGGAGCTTGGGCTGTGCCATTGTTATGTCGGAGGTCGCGCCGGAGGTTCTGTTTGTGGTGCACTATAAAAAAACATTTGTTTTCATGGACGGACCATGGCTTACAGTACGGGCATGTTTCCCTTCACCCCTGCTGCAGAAGCCAGAGTAAATACCGACGTCATACCCTGTAATGTTTGTGTAGTTCCAGAAAAACATACCTCAAAAGCCTGGTCTTATTACAGCGGCCCGGATATTACCCGTAATTCTTCGCTGGGGTTGGAGGAGCGAGCTGGAGAATCCCTTGACACGGTTGCATGTATGCGCTTTCATATAGGACCTAAAATGGGCTTTATGTTTTTGCTCCTGGCGGCCTCCTACAAGAAGCTTTTTGGGAGGGTTCCAGGGCAAATTCAAATCATACTACTGTAGTTCATTTGACTTGCAATCAGTCAAATGTCTTGTTGAGACTTCACCTTGAAGAACCACGCTCGCACCTTCTGAACAAAATGACTGCTTGAGTTTAACAAACTCCCTGCTTGAGTTTGGACAGTCTAAAGCCGCACATCATTCTCACCCTGTGGCCCTGTGGACGCAGAAGGTTTGCAGGCGAAAATATGAGATTGGTGTTGCAGGTTTTGAATCACCTTTGTAGTAGAGTAAGCGGCCACAACAAATTCACTTAGGATGCTGCAGGATGTAGTGCCCGGTTTAAATCACATCTAGCACTCTTGCAAGGAGGTGCCGAACGGGCTCTATAAGTTATCCTGTAGACATAGTTGATAACCTTGGGTTTTGCTTGAGACATAAGAATCATCTGATTCTTCGAACCCTTCGCCTCACTCGCCTGCCAGCGTCACACTCTTAGAGCTGGTGTGTTTCTAAGTCCTCCTTCGACACAATATTGGAGTACTACACTTTAATGCTTTTTTGGTTCCTGGGTTCTTATTATAACGCTTTATACCTAAAAAGTCTATACTTTTTCTGGTGTGTACTCCAAACTGGGGTCGAAGGGCTTTTCTATCCCTCTCTTCCAAGAGCGCAGTCGCTTGCAGAACCCCTGATCCCAAAGGCTCCATGTAGCTATATAGTGTATACTTAGGGCGCAAAGGGGTTCCCATATGACTACTTTAGGGCCCAAGTATATACCATATAGCTACATGTAACGCCGAGGCATATGGTAGCCAGGGGATCCTGATTTGTGGGGTTTGGGGGTTTGGCTTACCAATGTCCTCTTATTGCCCAAGACCCTGAAACCCTCAACTCGAAAATCTCAAACCTTCAGCCCGAAAGACATCGTCACCTTCACATAATAATGAAGCCCCCGTCCCAAGCAATGATGGCGCGATGGTACGATATTGAGAGCATCTACTACTAGGTAGGTGGGGGATTCTACTATCAAGGGGAGTTTGGAAAGACCCTGAGCCCTAAACTCTCAACCCTTCTACGACGCAGGTTGGAGATATGTGATTGACCTCATAAACCAGGCCTGCATGGTTAGATTCAGGAAGTTGGAGAGACCCTGAACCGTGCGGTGGTTTAGGGTTTAGGGGGTGTTACTTGTTGGAGAGACCCGGAACGATAAGGATGATGATCTTCTAGTCTACTCCGCCAGCTTTGCCGTTAAGAAAGTGACACTAACTTACTATACGTCATGGGTGCCTCTTTTAAATTGGTCATACATGCTGCAAAGACGAAAACCTATTTTGCTTATCTGGGCCCCTGCAAAACCTATAGGCTTTAACGAGGTGCTTGGTGCCTTGCTGGGACAGAAACCGGAAAACAAGGGTGCATTCAGCTTGATGACGAATATGTCGTCTTGTCCTGAATGTCTTGATTGAGAAAGGATCTGCAAATTTTGTCACCGAGCGAAAGCCATGTGACTGCAGCACAGGTGCAGCTGAATCCGAAAACAAAGAAGTCTCGTTCTGTCCTCAGCCGTTCTTGGCTGCTGCTGAGGAACTTGGATGAAGACTCCGTGAGACCTAGTTACTACATATCTATATCACGCTAGGTTACCCCTGAACCCTGCATGACGTCCATTTCATCCCCATAACCCCTGTAAACGGGACTTTATTCCGGGAACTTGATAGAAGTTCCGTAGCAGCGACCCTGTTGTTTTGGCCATGGAGTCTTCCTGACATGCTGACGGTCTAGCTTCCTCGAGATTTTTTTATCACTAGCTAACTTAGGTTTTAGGGTTTAGGATTAAGGGTTATAGGGGTGATATAAGATACTAGGCGACTGTAGGGTTTATAGGCGGCTATAAGGCCAAGGTTTCAGGAGCCTAGGTAAGTACCATTACTGGAGCATGAAATGGAGAACAACATGCAGAATGAAATGGAAACTGAGGTCAATATCCGGGCTTACTCACCAACATTTTTGATTGTCCTTTCCATTTGATTTTCCATTTGCAAGATCTGTAAATATCAAACCCCAAAGCCTAAATCCCTCGAACCCCTACGCAAAGCCCAGTTTCCATGTAATTGTTTATTGCCTTTTCCATTTGTTTGTCCATGGTCAGAGTCATAATCCCCATAAATCCTTACATGAGCCCATACTATAGGCCCTATATTACCCGTATATAAGTCCTAACTCTATAACCCTTCTATGGGTGTAAGTTAGGAGGACCCCCCACCCTGTAATGGTGGTATAATAGTAATATAAGAGGACCTTAATATAATCCTTACTATTCCTCATAGTCACTATTACTGGGTGGGGGTCCACCTAAGGTGTACCCCATAATCATATACTTACCCAAAACCTGTACTAGAATTACTGAAGCCCAAAGCCCAAGTACCTAGTTATTGGGTACTTGGACCCTAAACCCTAAACCCTATATACCCCTATATATCCCCTTCAAGGGGACCTAATGGGTGAAAGCACTTGGGCCCCTTGGCACGGCCGCCCAGGACCCATCCGCCGATCCGAAGCGCCTGTCTCGCCAGCCTCACCTGCGCACCCAGGAAGCGCTACTTGGCTGTGGATGTTTAGGGGGTTTAGGGGTGTTTGGGGGTTATGGGGTTTTGGGGTTTAGGGTTTTAGGGTGGGGCTTGGGGTATAGGGTTTAGGGTTTAGGGTCTTAGGGTTTAGGGGTTTAGCGTTTAGGGGTTTGGCGTTTAAGGGTTTAGGATTTAGGGACTAGGTTTTGGGTTTGGGGTTTAGGGCTTATGGGGTTTGGGGTTGAGGGTTTAGGGGCGTCCAAGGTCTTGAGTTCAGGTAGGGTTGGGGGGCCTAGCAGCACTTACTGTCGCCATGATGCTTAGCAAGCAAGACCCTCCCAGTATGTCTAATTTCGGTAGAAGGACCCCTATAGTTGGTACTGTGGCCATATTCGACGGTAGTTGATGGGGCCCGGAACATGGAGGGTATACATATGCCAGGTAAATTAGCATAATTATTGCTACCTGTCAAAAGCTCCCTCCCCCGCAATAAGCCGCTGTGTTTTTTGGGGGGATGGTTCGCTGTTTGACAGCATGGGGGGATATGGGCAGTTCTCGGAATTGGCCTTAGACAATCCTAAAACTGCCCCCATGTTGCCTTCATAGTCCTTGTATATCTTCATCGTCCCTCGGGGCACCATTTTCGAGAAACTCACATATAGCCGTATGCAGGTCCATATGCCTAACATGATGAAATTGGGGCCTGAAAATTATGCTGAGCAATCGTTGAAACCTGAATGATGGCAAAACCAATAGCAGATAAATCATCCGCGCCAGCCACCGGGACCCTCCAGGTACCACGTCCGTGGCGCTGAGCTATTTCAGCTTCACGGATACATGCCATTTGCTGTAGCACCAAATCTTGAGCTTCTTTCGCTTCTCAGAAAACCAAAACAGGGACCATACTTTTTACAGTCCTAGATATCCCAGTACATCCCTACAGATCCCCAAGTAAAGCCTAGATCCTGAAATCCTCTAACCCCAGAATCCTCTACGCATTTATATACACCCCTCTGAATGCCCTGACCCCTAAAGCCTAAGCCCCGCAGAACTGAGGTGAAACTCTCGGAGGCGGAGCTCGATGAGGCTGTACAGTTCTTTGCCAGCGCCCTGGGTTTCGAGGGTTGGGATCTGAGGGCTAGGGGTTTAGGGTCTAAGGGTTTAGGGATGTCTAGGTTCTCAAATTAAGTGGTTAGTGATTTAAGATTTAGTAAGCGCGGCTTAAGGTCTTAGTGGACTTTGCCGAGGTACGGGCAACCCAAGCCCAAAGAACAAAAAAATGACTACGTTATAGCTATATAGGGTTTGTAAAAAGGTGCTATAACAAAATGATGTTGATACCTCGACGCCCAAAATTGTCACGGAACCCCTGTTTTTAGTCCTGTGTGTGGCCTCATCTTAATCAGTTTCGGGGGAGATATTACAAGGCTTTTGTGGTACCCTAATGCCTCAAGGGCTTAGGGTTTGGCATCAAGGCAAGGCTTGAAGGCTTGGGGTATAGTCCCCCTTAAGTAGATAAATTATGGCTTTGGGTATATTATAATAAGATGCCCATATACCCCATATTCTATCTACTGAAGTGGGACTATATCCAACCCTCAGGAGAAGGACCCCAAGACTATCAAATGATTGTTGTATGGCCCTTTAAGAGGGGTTTGAGATTGCTAAAGCTTCTTGTGCACAGAAGCACACTGCAGAGTGCTGAGAGTGTTGGGTTGAGGGTTTGGCTTCAGGAGGCCGAGTAGCGGCTGTAATTGGATCGACACTTGGCGCTTTTCGTTCCCAGTACTGCCCTAGCAGCAAAAGCAGCAGTCGCGGTACTGGCAGTCGTAGTTGCAATGCTACTGCCGTGATGATGGTACTAGTACCAGTATAATCGTGCCAGTAGTAGCAGCAGCAGTAGTAGCAGGAGTAATTGTAGCAGCAGTAGTAGCAGGAGTAATTGTAGCAGCAGCAGTAGCAGTAGTAGCCTAGTAGCAGTAGTAGCAGCAGCAGCAGGAGTAGTAGTAGTAGTAGTAGTAGTAGTAGTAGCGGTAGGAGTAGTAGTATCAGGAGGAGCAAGATTGAGCGCTTGTTGATACTTGTTGAATCAGGGTTTGCTGCGAAGCCGTGCTTCATAGGATGTCGCATCAGGCCTGTCTCTCCATACCAAGCGAGCTCCAAACTTTCAGTTGAGGAATCACAATGACTTGCATAATGTGACGGTTCTCTAGATGATACAGCGCGGAAATCTCCAGTCGTAGGGTTATAATTGTATGCAGTTCAGCCGAAGCACAGGTATGTACGCCATTATTAGGCACGTGGGCCTTTCGACGCCAAGGTCGATATGCAAACCTTGCCATCTGCCCCTTTGCTCCTGGCTGGCAAGGCAGTGGGAATGTCACTGGCTAAGACTTAGGACATAAGGCTGAAATTTCAAGTTTGTGGGGTTTAGAATCATTCAGCAGAAGTCTTAAGAATTGCTCGCGTCAAAACAGTATTAGAAACGTCTGCCCTGCACCGCATAAACATCTAAAAGCTTCCGTAGCTGCCACGTGATAGAAATTCTGTCGAAAGGAATTACGCCGCAGGCATATTTGATGTAAGGCAGAGGTCAGTAGAAGATGAAACCCCGCCCGGGCGAGGTTCCGCGCTCCCTGCAACAAATAGGGAACATGAGAATGCGTACGTTGAAGGGAGACACGTAGTATTGCATGTTCGTTTGGTTGAGGGTATACAGTTTGCATAGGAAGGTTAAGGATGTTGATGACATGGGTAGTTCCTAAAATAAGGGTCCCATTTCGGTACCCTAAATACTAGGTGCCGTAATATAACCTATAACCAAAAAGGTGCCCATAATTTTAGGAACTACACATGTTGATTACATTCCATGGGAATACTTCTCTGAATGCGCACTCGCATGGGAGGTTTTGCAAAATAATCCCTAGTTGAACCCTAAACCCTGTATGTAAAATCCTAAAGAGGGATCGGTCTCCGCACAATGTCTATTCATGTTGAGAGTTTCATGGGCCTCGTCATAAATTCGAGACGCCCCCTGCCCTCCTTTGCAGCAGAGAGCAACTGAAGACAAGGTGCAGCATCAGCGCATGAGTGGAGATGGAAGTTCCAAACATGGGGAGGGGTTTTCCGTGTCTGAGGTTTTGGGCAATTCAGGTGAGATCCATTAGTAGCAAGCGGTATGTAAGTTACGTAGGCCTCTGCATAGCACATGAAACTCTCACTACCTGGGATTTTTTTAGAATTACCTGCACAATCTTTATAAGTTGAAGACACGGGAACCTCCACGTTCAGAAGCCCCACGCGTAGAGTAGGGCGGTTAACTCCTGCTGCCTTACTTGCTGGTCTTGCCGCAGCGCTGAAAGCTAATGCAGGTTTAGTGTTAGGGTTCCAGATTAAGGGCGTAGGGTACCTGACCATGGGTCCGAGGCGCATGATGTGGAATGAATTTTCAGATGCTACGCTAATCTTGGCTGTCTTGTTTCTTATGACCTGGTATGGTTAAGAGAGGAGATTTAAGGTCAAGTCTGCCTTCGTTGCCATTCTGCCCATGATCAATGGGGCCTTAACCAACTGCAACCCATCAGAGGATCCCCCTTCAGAATCCTTTGCTATCTCCAACATCCTCTGAGATCCCGTAACCTTAAACCCTTGAACCCTAAAATCTGAAACCCGCCACAGAGGGAAGCTGGACTAGCTGATAAACCCTGAACCCTATACCCTATTCTTTCACGAGACGTGAGGTATGGGCCAAGCTGGTTGCGGTCTCATAGGGAGCCCACAACTGCGCACATAATCCCCCAGTATCAAGTCCCTCCGAAAACTTCTCCCTGATATTGTGGTTTCCACGAATAATGGGAACCCCAATATAGACCCAAAAATATTGTAACTCTTATTCTAGAGAACCCCACAAAAATGCGCGAATCTTGGGAGACACCCCATATATATATATATATATAGGTATCATACTGGGGGTGCTTTTTTGGGGCGTGAGGGAGGGCTATGGCTAGGCAGGGGGGAAGATTCTTGAAATCATACTAAAGGAGCCCTACACAAGTAGCACTATTGATTCCAGTAATCCATTGCTGTATAGAACGCTAGGCTTCCTGAAAGCCTCCTGACTTCTGCTTCAGCACTATGGCCCATCCCAAAAAGGTGCGCATGCCCAGTCTCGATTCCGCCATTCGCGCAAAATCAGGGTTCATTAACCGAGGCTCCCACCAGGTAAAAAGGTTGCAATCAGAATAGGTATGGGCCCTAATTAATTTTGAAAGTTTCCATCAATGTTTATCTGAATATGTTATACCTAAACCCCAAAAGTATGTAAAATAATGGCCCTAAACCCATAATAATAGCCATAAAGGCCATTATTTTACATACTTTTGGGGTCCAGGTAGTCCTCATTATGGAGACCCTGAAAGAACGAGGCCTAGACTTGGAAACCCCCACAATCCTCTCCCCCTAATATGAACCCCCCCGCCCCACCTAATATTAGATGCTCCCAATAAATGACAACGTACCACAACGGGGACTGTCTAGTCTTAGGGAGGGTGGGGGGTTTAATACCAGGGGGAGAGATTATAATTGCCAGTATCCTGTGGTTGCAGTCAGTGGATGGTTGCCGAACCCAAGGCGTCCATCAGAATGTCCCCACTTATGCCATGAGCTGGGGCTCGATTCCAAACAGGCTCTGACAATTGTAAGTATACAGGCCTACGTAGGGGCCGTCACTTTTAAAAGCGGGGCTGCAATTTTAAGGTCCCCGCTGGGTTCCCACCAGACCTAGACAAATTTCCGGAAACGGTTGCACTCACAGGGCCCCTGCGCTGTTCCTGTAGATCATGCTGCCATTGTGGTGGTGCTGCAGCAGCAACAACAACAGCAGCTACAACTACTGCTACTCCTACTGATACTACTTCTTCTTGTGCCACAGCAGGCTCAGCAGGTATCAGCGTGTTTAATCTATAGTAGCTGTTGTTGTTGTTGTTGTTGTTGTTGTTGCCACCAAGTAGCACCAAAAGCCTGAGCACTAAGGGAGGGATTGAGCAATATGCTGTGTTTCTGATAGTTGTTGCTGCTGTTACCCATATTTTCTTGTTACAAGGAAAGCCTTATTGATTTGGCTAGCTGCCTCGCTGGTATGGCTCCAGGCAAGCAATTCTACAGACAAGCCTTGTGCTGTAAATAGCACATCAAGGACGGCTAGCAGGGTTCAGTTCCAGGATCAGGCTTAGTACTTTCCTTTGTCCTGTTTCCCTTGTGTTTCTCTTGTTATTGTGTTTCTGATCTATTTGTTGCTTCCTCTTTGCCTTATCTTCGGGAAAGGGCTGTGAAGGCAGGCCAGCCCGGCGGTGACGCTCATGGCAGACGAGGAAACAGCCTTTCTTGGAGGCTGCGAGGTGCAGGCCACTCCGACATGTCTTTGACTCATTTTGACTCTAAGGGCCCAGGATTAAGGTCGGGATTTGGGTTAGGGCTTATAGGAGTTCAGGGTTTGGGTTAGGGCTTATAGGAGTTCAACGTTTTCTGTTCCAAAGTTTGGAGTTTTGGAGTCTGGGAGTCAGCGCTTGGGATTCGGGATCCGACGTTAGAGTTTGGGGTCTTACAGTTTGGGGCTCCAAGGTTGGAATGTTGGCTGGGGATTGCTGTGTTGTTGTTGAGGAACTTAAACTAAGTTACCAGAGTATGGAAATGCATTAATTATGTACACGTTAGTTTAAGTCCCTAAGCGGAGACCCAGTTTAAGGTCCAGGGTTTATTGTTTGGACCTTGGGGAAAATTGTGAATTTGAATTCCTACTAATACCGACTAGAGGACTTCTCGCACTAACGTCTCTTTTACAAGGACTTGCTCCTACATAATATTGAGGGTCCCAAATCTAGGTAGGCGGTGCCCATCTTTTGTGCATTCCTTGTCTTTGCTTTCTTGATGCTAGCTAGCCGCTGGCTTCTGCGAGATGTTGCTAACTGCTAACCCTGTCCGCGCACTGCACCGCTAGCAGCGCTCTCAGCAGCATTCTTATTAAGATGAACTGTTGCTTTGGCATCAGCAGTTTGTTGCTTCCTTTGCTGTTGGCAGTGGCATTCCAAGATGTTTCATATGTCCTGGTCCCTATGTTTGGACTGTTTGTGTTTTCAGTTTTGTGACAGCCCTAGAACCCAGTCTCTGGGCAAGCTAAGCGGGTGCACTTTATCTGTGCTCCCGTAAGATGCCATATGGAAGAGCAATATCCTGCCACTATACAGGCTAAGTTGGACCAAAGAACCGGCATCCACTTCAGCGCACGGTGGAGGGCAATGTATGGTGCTTGTTAACAAGCAGGATTCATCATCTACCCCTTATAACAAGCCCCCAGTCCCCGAATAACAAATATTCCCATGTTACATATTGATATCATACGGGAGGCGTATTAGTAGGGAAGGGAACTAGCCGCTTAACCGGTAGCAGGGGCCTTGCAACTGCTTCGATGCAGTTCTGGGAAAGCGTAGGATTCTGGGTTGCAGGCGCCTCAAGATCGAAATCGCGCCCCTGAATGGAAGCCGTCAAAACCGCGTAGCAACGTCATCCCTTCATCCCAGGACGGCGTTTATGGGCGAGTGTTTTTGATGAGCATTTGAGAAGAACAAAGGAGAAGCTCGTGTCCTGCCCTTAAAAAACCGTTTACAGCATAGAATTAGCATACATTCCGGAAAACTGAACTAACCTTTACTAGCAGAAGAAGCCCCAAAGACATCATTAAGTATATGGGTATTGGTCTAAATTCCCTATAATACGGGGTCCTATATTTGGGTTCCCATTATAATACGGGGCCCTATATACATTTCCTCCATTTTGGGAACAGTAAATTAGGGAAACTACCACCTAAACCCTAAACCCTAAACCCCTAAATTAAGTATATAAATGGTTGAGCCTTAGGGTGCTGGCGCAGGAATCCGCAGTGCCAATCCTTGCTGGAGAGGCCGAGATGCATTCCAGAGCCGCTGCAAGGGACAAAGAGCCCGAGGATCATTGGCCTAAGGTTCCCCAAACTGTTCTCTATATGAGGGTTTCCCAAAATTAGGGGTATTTACTATAATGGAGAATCAAATGGAAAAGAACATGGAAAATGAAATGGAAACTGGGATTATATGCAGGGAAACCGGGTGCGGGCTGGGAGCACTATGTTATGGGTATGTAAGGGCACTGTAAGGGGATCAAAAGTTGGGACAAGAACGGCTTACATGTATGTGTATATGTATGTATTTTGTATATGTAAACGTATGGATATGTATTGTGCACACATATGTGTACCTTCATGTGTGTGTATATATATCTATGTGCTACCAGATCTTCTTGCCTGGCCTGTGAAGAAGGGGCAATGGCAAATGTAGGTGTCGAAGAGCAGTGAATATGAAAGACGTCTCAAAGGTGAATCCAGTACTAAAAGCGCCTTGTACGTGAACTGAACTTCCCAAATCCTGGGCCCCAGAATTTCTTGGAGGAAGGCTCGCCATTGCTTTTTCTGCATAAACCTTGCTGAATATATATATGCATCAACTCTTAAAAGATTCTCAGGGTTTGTAGTTTTGTTTCCTATATGTCACGTCATCTATTCCCGATGCTCGAGTATTCCCTATAGGTCCTTATAGGGTCGAAGCCTTGGCGGCTCCTTGCAGGATGCAGGCTCATCTGGTGTTTCCAAACTTGGGATCTTTTGTAAAGCCCCATAGTAAGTTAATCCTCGTTACAGGAACTCCAACCCTAAAAATCAACCAAGGGACTCTGAATTTCTGGGCCCCCTTCTCAATCTGACTTTCTAATTCATTTTTAGCAGCCTCTGGGGCTTGCTTCCTGCAGGGATTAAGGAGTGATAGCCTGCCCCACCATCCTTTAATCAGAGTTCCCCGTATAGTATGCGTGTACTTTTGAAACCTTAAACCCGAAATCCATAGGGGAAGATGTATTAGGGCGTGGGAGGGTTCATTACTCCTTGGACAGGGCCATCACTCCACAGTATCAAGCAGTAACTACAAATTGAGCTATAGTCTAAACTCCTTACAAAGGGGGGTTATATAGTTTTATGGGGCATTTTATTGGGGAGTATTATGGAGGAGTTTAGACTATAGCTCAAAAGGCAATTGTCAGGCGTCCTGTTTTTGTAGTCTTTTCCATGCTACCTGAATTGGAAAAGGCAGTGGCTTGCCGCTCATCATACCGTAGGGGCCTAGTCTTCATCCCAAGAAGGTGTCCATGATCGAGGTTGCTACCAATGGTGTATTCCTTGATCCTGCGACCGACTGAGATGTCTTTGCATCGATGATTCTTGGACCAAAGGGTAACCCTACACAGTAAACCCTAAACCCAGGTATCATCTGCCATCATTGAGGACATGGGGGGGCGGAAAGAAACCCTCCAGACAGCGTTCCATCAGTCTACGCGAGACCGTCTAAGAGCTGTTGTTTTTGTAGAGCTGGGTTTAGGATTTAAGGGTTTAAGGGTTTAGGGTCCCGGTTTATGGGTAGTTTCCGTAATTAGGGGGGCCCAAGATAGACCTCAAAAAGCATAATCATCCTTATGAAAATATGGACCCCCAAAAGGTGCCCCCTAATTTTTGTCAAGCCCGAATACCTATTGCCCACCCTAATACCACGACATAACCTCAGTTCCAATTCATGTTCGAGTTTCTTTTGCACTTGATTCTCCGTTGTCGAGGATAATATCCCTGTATAACCTGAGCCCTCAACCCTAAACCCTAAAGCCTGCAGCTGGAAGAAGGTCCGCTAAAAAAAGCCTACAGCCTCAACCCAAAACCCTAAAACCGCCACCCTAAACCCTCAACCCTCCACCCTAAAGCCTCAACCCTAAACCTTCAACCCGTCAGAATGATCCCTCATCAGGCTTCCGGCCTGGTCGCCTGTGAGCGAGTGGTCGGAGATCAGGACAGGTTTCCATATGAGCCATAGTCTAAACTCCTTAAAGGGGGCAATAAAGGGATTGGTGTGGGGTTAGATAGGGGATTATGTAGGGAATATAGGGGACTATTATCTTATATAGGGGTAATATAGGGTTTCTATGGGGTTTATAGAGGGATAAGGGGAAAGAAAATGGAAACTATTATGTAGTCACAGCTCCTTGGAGGGTGGCTAGATAGGTTATTATGCAGGGGAGTTTTATATGGGTTATTAAGGGGGATACTCGGAGTTTTCATTATGGCTCATATGAGCTATAGTCTAAGCTCCCAGTTTCCCCTGTAATAAGGGTTCAGAGTTTAGGCTCTCAAATCCTAGTATCTTCCTTAAGAAGGGTCTAGGGTTTAGGGTCTTAACTCCTAGTATGCCCCTTGTAAGGGTTTAGGGTCTAAACTCCCAGTATCCCCCTTAATAATCCCTATACCAGTCCCCTATATACTCCCTTATCTAACTCCTTTTTAAGAAGTTTCGACCATAGCTTTTCGCATTTCGGGTTTTAGAGAGAGGGTTTGGGATTCGGGTCCTAGGGTTTAGGGTTTAGGAGTCGGGGTCTAGGGTTTAGGATTTTTTAAGTGGGGCCTGGGATTTAGGAACGTGGGGATGAAATGAGGTGACTTCCCAAATGAGGGCCCTATTAGTTTTTTTGGGGCGTATATTGGGCCCCCAATTTTTTGAAACCCCATTCGTGCGGAGCATTTCCGGTGTAGGCATGTCTTAGGTTGCAGGCTAGTATTCTTTCGGGTGAGGGGAGATCATGACCCTCACCCCTGACTAGCATTAGTAATGGGAGTTTGGTCACCCAACCCCTGAAATCAGGACCTTATTGTAGTCATATGATAGTTATAGAGTTATAGTGGCCTTATTATACAGTAGGGGCTGGGGTAACCAAAATCCCCTCATTCAACATGGAGCCCTTCCAATGAGATAGATCGGAATGTAGGAGCAAAGGATTGGGGACTCCCAAATCTGCTCGGATCCCACAAAGGCCCCGCCTACCACAACAAACGTCTCTGGACTGTCGCGTTAGTGGATCACATGTTAGTTTTGGGAAGTGGTTGTTGTAGCCTTGCCTTCAGGAGGAGGCACAGACAGGAAGATATTCTGCCGGCAATATTGGAACCACTTTAACATTCATGTGGTGAGGGTTTTTTGGGCCAACATTTCCCATCCAGAAGCTGGATCCCGAACCTCAAGCCCAACAACCCTAAACCCCAAAAGCAGACTGACAGCCTGAACCCCATACAAACCGCTAAATCCAACACAGCCGAAATGCTAGATCCTAATCTACGGGCCCTAATGAGCCTTGCAGCCCGACGAACTTTGACGCGCTAAGCTAAGCCTTTTTAGGGAATTCTTAAGACACCATTGGGCAAGTCGAGGCGTAGCATTGAGGGGCCGATTCCTTGCCAAGAAGTGAAAAGGGTGCTGAATAGCATTTGACGTTCTATTGTTGTTCCTGAACAATTACCTGGAACCCAAAAGTATGTAAAATAATGGCCTTTATGGCTATTATTAGGGGTTTAGGGCTATTATTTTACATACTTTTGGGGTTTAGGTATGGAGTAAGCCGACATACGTCGCAGCACCTCAAGAACGCCCAAACAAATGTCCAGAGAAGCTGTTGATGCCTGGATCGCTAGCGCACCGGACATGATACGGGCAGCTCTCAAAATTAGGAGAATAAAAGGGGCTCAATCATGCTCTTATTATCCCTCTCTAGATCCTGGGTGCCTTTGTAAAGCCTAAATCACAAACGTACTTTGAGAGACTCCCATCTCCCGGCGCAGGCCGCTCCAGATTCGAGTCATGATTCAGAAGCTTACCTGTTCAGTGGGTAACCTTGTTGACTTCTTTTGTGGACAACAGAAGCCCAATGCTAAAACCCAAGCCCCTAAACCCTAAACCCACTACAAAACAAAGCCTTAAACCTAAACCTTTAGTCCCTATGAACCACATGGAGCCCTAAGCCCTACTCAGCCCAATACAAACTAAACCCTAAATCCAAAACCGCAAGGCCCTGGAGGTTGGACAACTACTTATGTTAATTTGGTTAGAAAGGAATTTCAGGAATGGATCTCCACAGTAGCGCCCATAAAAGCCAGAAGAACAGAGTGGTTTCCATCTTCTTTTCCATTTCTTCATTCCGTGCTAAGTAGTTCGCATGTTCTCTTACATTCCTTCATCCCCTGCTAACCAGAGCCTAGACTGAGGCAATGCGCTGGAAACGGTTGAAGAGAAATGCCAGCATTGGCGAAGCCCAGCTCAAGAATTTGGGTTTCGGGGTCTAGCATGGTTTAGCCATGGCTTTTGTAAAGTTGAAGCATACAGGATTTCATGCCTGAAGTTAGCAGGCTAGGTATCAATGGCATGTCGTAGTATTCCTACCTGGTCAAGTATCGACAGCCCGAGCCGGCAGATCTAGTAGTTTGCAAAATCCTCGGGGACCCGAGGCGCCTAGACGGATTACCGGGACTCGATCCAAGGATGATACGGGGTTACTGAACTACCCACGAAAGACCCGCTACTGGGCGGCTCGCACAGCAAGCGCCTGCGCTACATTCTCACACACCCCTACCCTAAACCCTAAACCCCCAAACCTTTGGGGTCATCGTGGAAGTTTCCCACAGAATCCCCGCCATCCATGTCTTGGGGGGCTCGTTAGACTGCTCCGAAGTGAGGCCGATCCTTCAGTTCTTTCATACGGTCTCTCTCAGAACATGCTCTATACATATATATATATATTTATATGCTTCTGTTCGTGGAAGTCTTAAAGTCGTAGGATCACAGCGGTCGCTAGAGAACAGAGATGTAAGTTTATTTCCAGATCCTTGTTCCAAAAGTTGTTCACAGAATGCGCGGCGAGTCTATGGCATTCATGTACTGGAAAACCTTCTTCCTGTTCCATCTACTTTCGGGACTTGTGTTCAGACCAACTGCCATTTCCCTTTGCTGATGCTGCTGCCGCCGCTGCTTCCTCCTCACATTGGCATTACAATGAGTGCTCCAACTCCCACTCCTATTCCTAGTCCTGCTACTCCTAATCTAAGGACTTTGGAGGGAACCCTAGTAGGGACCCTTGTAGCCTATGGGGGTTAATGTGGAGACTACCTAGGGCTATAGGTGTTATATAATGATTATATAGGGGTCATATATGGCAATGGGATTAAGGGGTCCCTCCTAAAGTCCCTAGAGCTAATGCTCCGGTTAAACCTGCTCTCATGGCTCCCTAAATAGTAGTTTCCATCTTGTTTTCCATTATCCCAATGTAACCCCAGTATAACCCTAATATTGCCCCAATGGGTGCCTATGTTCCTTTGATGCTGCTGCTCTTGCTGCTCCTGCTGCTCCTGCTGCTGCCGCTGCTTCTTCCACGCTCAGGTAATGCTGGTTGCATGCCTTGGAGTACTATCCTCGTGGAAGACAGCTGGCGCACCCGCAGAGGATGACGTCATGCTACTTAGCTCGGTTAGAATGACCACCATTTTTTTTTAAGCCTATGGCTCCTATAGGCGGAATTCAAAAAACAGGAGGCCCCGTTTATGTAGACTTAGAAATTCTACATCTTATTTACTGGAACTCTCATGAAGTGAGACCCCTCGCATCTGGAACCCGTTCCCATATACTCGTAGAAGTCCCTAAGTCCTAAACTCTAAACAGCTGTTTGATTCGGCGTGCAGGCCACGGGCAGCTATTCGAGCCATGCAGGCCGGTGGATCTGCAAAGAGTGACGAGATGCCAACGGTTTAGGGTTTAGGAAGAGGTACTGATGTATGTTTCTTATTCGTTTTCATATTGGATCAATGTTAGGGATCCTTTATACTTTTTTGAAGTATGGGTAGAGCGAATCTCTGCCCTACCCTACATACCTAAACCTGAGGAATACAGCACAACAGGGGTCCTATGTGATGTAGAGGTCCTGCATCCAGAGTAAGGTGGCTCCTGTCCTAGCTGAGCATGAGTAAGGCCCCTTCTTGAATCAAAAGTACCATTCAACGCCACAGCACCTGGCGAGTCCTCTTTGTGCATAGTTGGATTTAGACTATGAAGTAGTTACTGTAGTCCCCGAGCTGGAGATCAGATTCTCCTTTTGGGGCGCATTATTTCATGAGAAGAAGGTAAACCCTTTTTGTTCAACCGCCAGAAACGCTATCCAAGCGATTAGTATTTTATTTGTGGATTCTATGGTACCCACTTTAGAGTAAGATTATTTCCTCCTTCGGGTCTAGTTCTTTACATACAGACTGTAATCCCACTTGGCTCAACCACCAAAAAAACCACTCATGTGGGCGATTTTGAATGCAAAGCCCACGCAACAGATTTTAGAGGTTCGCAAGATTGACCCCTATGGGGTTGCTGTGTTAAGAGAAACCGTGTAGGATCCTTCTGAGTGATGACTGGTGATCCCAACGTATCCCCAGGGCCTTTATGGTAAGTTCCACTATTTTGAGAAAATGTCATGCAGTTTCGAGGCGAGTCTTTGCCCGCACTCTAAACCGTGGGCCCCAGATTTCTGAACTACTCAAACAGGACAAGAGATCTTTATAGAGATTAGGGGTCCTGTCTTGTGGTCAAAATATAATTATAGCAAGGACTGTAGTAATAGTCTGCTGTACGTATTGAAGGGAGGCTCCTCTTCTGGAGATGCTCATACCTTCCATCAAACAACAACATACGCTGTTTTGACGTTATTCCATTGCAGAGGTGGGTGTCACATCCTAAGCGTTGATTCTGACAGGAGGCTTTAGGATTTACGGCTTAGGGTTTAGGCAGGAGCTTCGGTCGGTACCCAAATCTTTGTCGTCGCTTCTTGCCTTTGAAGGCTTGATGGAGTTCAACCGGCAAAGATCTACGCATTTCCACTATCCGTTTTCGGTGTCATTACCTCAAGCCCGATCTCCATCCCCGACCCCCTAAGCCCGACCCAGATTCGGAAACTTGAAGCTGAAGCCCCCCCCACACCAGCCCTGCCCCCGCGCTGGGTTGCCATTAAGGAAGCTAAGTTATGTATCCATAAGATGTATATGTGGTATATATGAACGTTTCCTAATTTGTGGCAAGTTTCGCATGGTCCTTAGCAGCAATCCATTAGTTCTGCTAGATGAATCTTTGTGAAAGCAATCCAGCTCACACAGGACATCAGCCGCCAAATCGACGTCTTCCAGTCTGCCTTGCATACGGGCGACCGCCTATCACAGATGCGCCAGCTGCAACAGTCATTAATCCAATGGAAACTGGAGGGATATATCACCTTGGTGTTCTTGTAAGGGGATGTATTGAGCATAGTGAAGACCCGACCCTCTTCGCCTTTTATCAGTCATCTTGAGCTTATTGTCCCCCTTAATAGATAGAATATGGGGTATATGGGGATCTTTTAGTAATATACCCAAAGCCATATTCTATCTACTTTAGGGGGACTGTACGTTTAGACTTTGGGGCCTTCCAGAAGCACTGCCATTTGGTAAGCAAGCCGGGATATGCTGGTGTAAGCGTCTTTATGCATATACGCACACATGTGTTTAGACATGTGTATAAACAGTTGCCTACGTGTCTGCACATGCGCACATGTGTGTGTGTGTGAAACCTTTGTACCTAAAAGG
>CAJNIZ010023225.1:15564-27084 GCA_905231905.1 Symbiodinium pilosum | reverse complement strand
CCTCCTTTTTTTTTTTTTGGAGGGAGGGAGGGGGGGGGTTGTTGGGTCATCCTCAAGACGCTCTTTGTAAAGTCAAGAGCTTTCGAGGGCCTATGGCTGTGTAATATCTTACCTGACATGAATATTGATAAGGTACCCGGGAATGAATTTCGAGTCGAGATTCTTGTTGGATGTTAGCGCGGAATGGAAGAATGTATACAGTAGTCCTTACATCCTCCGCAATTAGACCATAGTTGCCATGTTCTGCTTATTCCTAGGTACTTGTAACATGCAGACAGGGTTTAGGGTTGGGGTTTAGGGCGCCAAAAGAGGCTTTAGAGTCCTGGTCTGGACTTCGACACGGATGTAAAGACGGTCTTTTGAATGAGAGTACAATAGTATGATTTTGTCGAATGTACTTTTGTTGAAGATGGGTCTTCTATTGGATGCTGTCAAAGTATACATACCAAAAATAAATGGACACACACACACGTGCATGTGTGTCTGTCCCCCACTCTCTCCCTCCCCGTGTTGTTCTCTCTTCTTTGGATATGTTGGGACTTGAGGAAGGCCTCTATAGACACCGTCAGCATTTGTGTGATCCATTCCATACATGGCTCTGACGGTAAAGCTTTACGGGGCCTACGAATGGTAGTTCTTACACATCATGGACACGGAAAGTCCTGTCTTGGCCAACCCCACACCAAGCCTGAAGCATACCTCATGGTCTGTTTGCTTAACTGCCGGTTTCTATGAAGGTCATGAGGGTCTATATGGGCTGCATACCAGGGCATGTGGTAGAAGAGGGTTACTGCCCTAGCTTTACCCCAAAAGGTACCCACATGCCTGAACCCTAAACTCTGATTCCTTCACACTTCATGGTAAAAGAGGCGTGGCGGGAGGGAAAATCATTGAACCCCAACCCCTGGAACCCTAGGCTCTGAATCTTTGAAAATTATAATATACATGTATATATATATATATACCCATATACATATATGGAGATGTATATATATATACACACACATATATATATATATATCTGTTCATATGTGTGTATATACGTGCACATGCATCCCCTACATAGTCCCTACACGTACAGCGGGTTCCTACACCAGGCATGGCTTGACACCGGATCCCAACGGCTGGGTCCAGCTGCACGAACTCATGCAGCGATGTAAGATCTCTCACTCCCGGGATCAGGCAAATTTCTGAAGCTCAAAGTTTGTACCTAAGGGGTTTAGGGTTTAGGATTTAGGATTTAGGGTTTAGGGTTTAGGCTTTGGGGGGGGAAGACTTTAGGGCTTAGGGGGTTAAGGTTAAGGGTTTAGGTTTTGGGGTTTAGGGGTTTAAGGTTTAGGGTCTTGGGTATAGGGTATAGGGTTCAAGATAAGGGAGGAGGGCTAGGGGCTTGAGATCTTGCATGGGGGTCGGCCAGTTTCCAGGGCAGGGCAATAGGGTTCAGGGTTTGCGGGGCTTAGGGATTTTAGGGTTCATTCATTGTAGAATGTACGGTTTCAGATTTGATTGAGGGTTTAGGGCTCTGGGCTTAGCAAGACTGCTCAGGGGAAAGCTGGAGGGTCAGGAGGTCTTGGTATATACGTGTACTTTAGTATAGGCCAAGCCAAATCCATGCACTGATCCTCTCTATCCTCTTAAGTCCAGTCACGAAGTCCCCCAGAACCTTCAGGTAGGGGTCAAGGTATGCGCGGTTGAGGCATGCGCGACTGGGGATTGAAATCAGAAGGTTTAGGCCTTAAGATTTGGGATTGAAGGCTCAGGGCTCGGGGTTTGGGCGTTTTTTAGTCTAATACGTCGGGGAAACGGATTTTTGGCGTTAGGTGACCTTTGCTTGTTAGGAGGGGCTCAGTGTTTTGGAGTTCAGGCTTTGTTATTGTTTGGCTTTGAGAAGTTTCCATTTCTTTCGAGTTGGCAGCTTCTCAAGTAAACGATAGGAATCAGACCGAGGTTCCTTGTTTATGAAAAATGAGGTTTGGGTAGGGAAGACCAACTTATGACCGGCTAATATGTCCTAGTTTCTTGAAGAGTAAAAGATATCATGGCATACATACTGCTAGTGTTGTCTATATGCCCACCACTCATGGGTGTTCCCAAGCTAAGCCAGCAAACCCTCCTCCTCCTCCTCCTACTACTACTACTACTGCTACTACTACTCCTACTCCTACTCCTCCTCCTCCTCCTGCTCCTGCTGCTGCTACTGCTACTGCCACTGCTACTGCTACTACAACTCCTACTCCTACTCCCACTCCTCGCTGACTACGACGACGACGACGAGGAGGAGGAGGAGGACGATGACTGACGACGTCGACGACGAAGAGGACCAGGACGAGGAGGAGGACGACGACGAGCATGACTACTGGTATTAATACTACTCCTGCTACTGCTACTGCAACTTTTGCTTCTACTACTGCTAATTACTCTTAATGGTGGTGGCCTGAACCCCGAACCGTAGGTCATCAACGTGGCGCGAACCAGTGAGGGCGGGCAAGGCAAGCGCTTCGAAGTGGATGAGCCTGCAAAAGGCCTCTTCCGAATACGCGGCCCGACAGAGAGTGTTTAGGCTTTGGGGTTTACGGTTCAGGGCGCAATGTTCATCAAGTTTTGTTGGACAAAGTCTTGCCATTAAGGGTTTAAGGTTAATTCATATGCTGCTGCTGTGTTTTGGCGTCCGTGCATAGCCAAGGAGCGAGGTACACGCACGACGCGAGGTACGCGCAAAATAAAGGCAGCGCTAAGGGCGGAAAGAGAAACGAAAAAGGTTCTGGCTACAGTGGCTACAGCAATGGCTGGAGTGAAGCCTGGAACGACAATGCTGGTGCCAGGTCTCAAAATAGTATTCCAACCCCCAAAAGCATCGTAGAGTTGATCTCCTAGAGGACGATTCGGACTTGTACCATGGTATGAACCAGGACCCTCCTTGTACCCGTAATTTGGGATATATGGTCCCTAATAGTGGGTACTTAGGCCCTAATAGAGGGTAGGAGGAGGGTCTAGGAATAGTGGAGTTGCTCTGGGAATTTCTTAGATCCTCTCAGGATCCTGGAATGCCCTCCCGTAAAGCGTGCTGTCACTGACGGCCGCAGGTTTTGGGCACGCTGCTATGTTTGCACTATCGCTCACAACATCCCGATATAGCATTTTCGAAAAAGAGGTGCACCTAGGGATGCATAGAAATTCTAAGGGGATCATTGGCATCCGGGTTGCTGAGGGAATCTTGATGCTGAGAAACTCCTACAGTGTCGCACAGAATCCTCATGACCATGTCCAATCGAGGTGGCTACAGCAACCCTGCGCCCAAGCCCACAGCGAAGTGGGGCCAGTGGGCAAATGGCAAAGGCAGACCTCTTGGAGGATTTAGAAAATTTACCGCTTTATTGGACTAGGCTAGCCCCCATACACCCCTGCAGGACTGGCCCATAGCCTCGTAGGGAATCATATTTTAGATTTCGTTGGGTATATATAATCTTCTGAGAGTTCTGCAGAGTCTTCTAGGGCATCAATTCCCAAAGGGTCCAAAGTACCTATATGGTACAAAGTATGGTTTCTGTAGTAGTAATTTCCCTTATGGTTTGGGTAAGTATTCCCCATATGGGTACTTAGGACCCTTTGGGATTGTTTAGATCCCTTCAAGGGGTCTGGGAAGGCACAGCAGAAGCAGCTTGGGCTTCCTACCAGTCGCCGGAGAGTCGGGCTTCGTCGTCAGCAGACAGAACGAACGGCCATGCCTCTTCAGAATCTAGGCAGCTGTCGGGAAGCCATTTATACTTAACTTGAAACCCGTACTAGATGAGAATAAGCGCGCATTGGCCGGATGGGGCCAGTTTTCTGCGCCCCTCTGCAGAACCCTCTTTTCGAAGAAAGTTTGACGCGAGACTAAGGAGTGGCAAGGCCAGGGAAAGCAAGGGCCCCATAGGCCGTCACAGCAGTCTGGCGCTAAAGGAAGTGCTTCCAGTTCTGGGCGTGGCCCCTTGGGCACCGACGACGCTGAGCCCAAATTTCAAGATGTGTACATAGGCGGGTGTGGTGTCAAAATGTGGAAGCTGGTTTAGGGGGTCGTTGTAGCTTGCAGGCAGACTGGCAAATCTGAATAGCATCGTAGATTGACGCCAGTGCAGCCGTGATCGCATATGCCCAGAAACATCCTGCCCCGAAGCTAGTTCCCAGTAGTGCTGCCACCTTTGATCGTGTTCAGAAACTACTACCATGCTGCAACTGCCTGGACGTACAGACAGAGCGGCATCACCAGCAGTGCTACTGGGAGCCGTGACCCCGTAGCATGACAATGACGACTGCTGCTGCTGCTGCTGCTGCTGCTGCTGCTGCTGCTGCTGCTGCTGCTGCTCCTGCTCCTGCTCCTGCTCCCCCTCCTACTACTACTACTACTACTACTACTACTACTACTACTACTGTTTTACAACTGCAGCAGCAGCCGCCGCCTCCGCCTGCTCCTCCTCCGCCGCGGCTGCTTGCCGCCTGCTGCCTGCTGCTCCTGCTACCGCTGCCAGCGCTGTCGCAGCCACCGCTGACCGCTGCCACTGCTGCTGGTAGTAGCAACAAAAGAGCACAACCGCTGCCATTCCCCCACCGCTGTTGCTGCAGAGCTGCTGTCACTTGTTTGCATTTGCTGCTCAAACCATCTGCAGTCTCCTTGCTACTTCGAATAAAGCTCAGGATGTGAATTGGGATCCGTGGCGTGATCGTGCCCAGGCCTTGGAGACCCATGGCTCTTGGGTCCCCAAGTCCTAAGGTCGTAAGTCTTAAGGCCTTGTGGAATCCCAAAGAGCATCCTTGCCACATCCTTCTTTCGCATGGCAGCGCATGAGTATAGTTCATTATTGTCAGCATTACTTTGTCTTGCTTTGATCATCTTCAGTTGCCCTTCTCCATCACCTCCGTAAGGGTGGGTCATTCCCAGTAGAAGGAATTCTAGATTTCTGGTCATCAAGCAATCCACGCCCTAACGCCGAATCCGCAAATTAGGCCACCATCAGAAGCATCCTACCAGCTAAGAAGGGGAAGCTGCATTTGAGACATGCCGGAAATGAGGACTTGGCTGATAATGGGTTTTGATCATCCTTAAGTTATTTCCCCTTAAATTGTTAATAGAATTTAGAATAGCGCCCTAATAAGACCCCTTGAAGACAGGTACTGTAAGGGAGAATGACCCAAGGCGTACAAAAACGCCCTAAAGAACCCTTGAACCTCAAAGGCAAAACCTGACCTCATTCACCAGCAGGTGGAGGGGCAGAAGCAAAAAAATCCACAAATCCTAAATCCTAAGTCCTCAACCCTAAGCCCCTGAACCTTCAATTCCTAGACCTTATACCATAGCCTTAAACCTTATGCTCAAAGCCTTGGAAGCAAAGCCTACAACCTGATAATGCAAGGTCGTGTATGCAGTCCGTCTGTAGGGACCCCAGGACCAAAAGGGCCACCATGGTTTTGCCTAAACCCTCAACCCGGTTTAGGGTTTAGGGTTACCCTAAACCTCCAACCCTCAACCCTAACCCCTAAGCAAGGCCTGAACCTAAGAGGCGAGTCAAGAAGCTCGGGGCTCTTCCTGGCGTGGGGCTCGAGAAGGCCCGAAGACGATATGTGAAGGGTATGGGGTTTATAGGGTTTAGGGGCTCAGGATTTAGGGCTTAGGGCTTAGGGCTCAGGGCTCAGGATTTAGGGCTTAGGGTTTAAGGTTCAGGATTTAGGGTTTAGGGCGAAGGGTTTAGGGCGCGTTTAGGGCTCAGGATTTAGGGTTTAGGGCGAAGGGTTTAGGGCTCAGTATTTAGGGTTCAGGGCGAAGGGTTTAGGTAAGATTATAAGATGTTAAGATGTGAGGCTGTCGTGTTGTTTTTTGGTGGTTTGGGGCTTCAGGGTTTGAGGCTTGTAGGGCTTGAGGGTTTTGAGGTTGGAGGTTTGGGGTGTAAGGGTAATAGTCTACCTAAACCCCCAAAGTAGGTAACATGATAGCTTAAAACCTTTAAAAAAATAGCCCAAGAGGCCATTATTCTACATACTTTTGGGGTTCAGGTAGAGATTATGTGCGCATTGGGGTTTCCGATTTGAGGGGTTTAGAATTCTAGGGCTTAATCAGCCTTAAACGGTGTCTCTGCTTGCTAGGCGAGATCTGGCATCAAGGATGTTTAGGGTTTAGGGTGTAGGGTTCAGGGTTTAGATCAACCCACCTGATTCAGCTTGCGGGCCTAGGATTTGGGGGCTTAGGAATCTAGATGTTGGTTAATGAGGTCGGTTTGGTTGCCCAAGCTTTATCATAAGGAACCTTAAGCTATCATATGGCCCGAATTGGGTCCTATTTCTTGGGTTGGGGCTTTTCAAATCCCCTCGATATTCTAGGGCGTGGTGTCTTGCAGCATCGGCATGGATCGCAAGATCACAAAGAAGAGAAGAGAGACCTGTAACTCCAGTTGCCTACCATTGAGTAGGAAGTACTCCTTAATCTGTAGGGATAGCCCATGAAACTGTAGGTAGTTGCAAGAGGGACTGTCTATGAATTGTTCGAAGTGCGGATGAATCAGTACACGTATACTTGGGAAAGCTTATTCTCCTCTCTGCAAAGCACCCTCCACCACACCTTATTCAGGTGCAGGCGATTGGGGGTTAGAGTAGTTTCCCCGATGGATACAAGGCAGCTCGGAGGGCAGATGGCCTTTTGAAAGAGCACCACACGTTAGTTGTTATAATTTGCAGAGCTAACGTGGACTTGCATGTGAGAAGAAGGGTTCGAGGTTCCAGACTGCATACGGAACCAGGCTTCGGATTTCACTGGTTTGGGCAATCTGGGAACTGGTTGCGTACTGCCCTTCTACGGCACTTTGCTTGTCTCGCACGCCGACGCCACTGCGCACGCACAGATTCAGCGTGTGTTCACGGGTTAATCTGCACTTCCGCCCCGCCATGTGAGCAACAGTAGCTGCTGCCAGCACGGGAAGACCCTATGAAGAGCATCCCATTCCAATATCCGGGTTGCTGGTGAGGAACGCAAGTTAAGTTACCATTAGCAGATAACCGTATTGTTAATATGACATATCTATACTATAACAAATTCCTTTACGTACAGCAACCCAGTCAAAGCTTCGAAGCTTCGTTGGGCCAGGGCAAAGGAGGTAGCACCCCTGGAGTAGGTTCCTGGATGTCAGCGAGGAACCCCTTATTTTGAGACACCCTGCCCTGTTGCCGGATCAAATTTAACGAGTCGCTACGAAGGTCAGCAGAAGTCCCGAGCACGAAAACAATAAACGGACAAAGCTCCTGCACAGGAAAAGGACGGCAAGATGCGAGGAGCCATCAGGCCCCCACAGCTGAGCCTGCTCAGTCCTTCGACATCTCGACACCGTGTCTCGGCCATTGCGCAGGTAAGGTTAGGGTTTGGAATACCCTCAGTGAGAATCTACAAACGTAACGCGACCATTTCGACCCAGAGCATTTACTGTTACATGCTGCCCTTGTACGTGGACAGGTATGGTGTAGCTGGTATAGCTTGTCGATGTGCTTGAAGGCCATAAGGCTGCGAAGTCTAAACACAGCTCAAAATGAGTCTCCAAGTTGCACTGACCCACTTCCCAACAGAGGAAGCAGCGGGACCTTTAACCGCACGCAAGGAACCCGGACAAACTACAGAGCCAGCCGTGCAAAAGTTCTGTAAGCTTGTCTTAGCCTTAACCATGAACCGGGTCGGAAATCCCATCAACTTGCGAGTAGGCTTTAATTTGACCGCACTCTCTTGTATCGTGTACCTCCCCACATCTTTTTTTTTTGCGTAGGGTTCCTGACTGAAAAGCCAACCCAAGCATGAACACGAAGTGGCTTTTTGCGGCAGGTTGCTGCCTTGATTTCCGTGTAGCGATTATCTGTGAGAAAATAGGTTCTAGCCCTGAATAGTCGCTCTAGTACATACATTATGTGCAGCCTCTTCAAAGCTCCACAACCTCCTAAACATTTTCTTTTGGCATTGTAGTCTACATACCTAGCTGCATCACGAGTGCCCCAGGCGTTGCACGCAAGAGAGAGACTGGGTCAAGTACGAAGACCCTGATACTGGCCGACCCTGGCATCTAGGTTAGCAATGAGGCCCAAAGTGTAGGTCAAGGGTTCAACGGCACCGGTGCTTGGGGCTTGGGGTTGAAGGTTTTGTTTGTGCGATATAGGATCTAAGTGTCCCGGGCTGCTGGTGTCTTGGGGATGTGAATTTAAAGGTTTTGAGCTTCGGGAGCTTGTGGCACAATACCTGACAATACCTGTACAGCAAGATGTATATGGTTGAGACCAAATAGCCTCCCTAAGTAAGTAAATAGTAAAGAACGCCATATGAGTCATAGTCTAAACTCCTAGTACCCCCCGTCATAACCCCTATGATAGTTTACAGTTTCTTCCGAAAGGTCTTGTAGTGCCGCTTATGGGGTTTCAATGTGGGAATTTCTCCGCGCAACTCGCTCTTCACCTAGCATTTCCCTAAATCCCTCGCACGCGGAGCAACTTCCATGTTGGCTGAGGCGACTGCCAGTCTCCCAAAACTTGAACCCCAAATCCTGACACCCGAGACATCCCTAGATATCCCCATAAAATCCCCTATATATCCCCATAGAATCCCATATATCAACTCTGTATATTCCCCTTTTAAAGGTATCCTGAGCCCCCAGGCCTTGACCAGAACCACCAAGGTTCTACAACAGTGCCACCGAGGAGTATTTCTTCGAGGAGAGAGCCGCGGACACAGGGCCATGCTTTGCAAAATGTGCTAGGGTTGAGGGTTTGGGGTTTAGGGTTGAGGGTTTGGGGTTGAGGGTTTAGGGTTTGGGGTTTAGGGTTTGGGGTTTGTGAGGCGTTGGGAGTTTCGGGTTGTTGGTGGGGAAGGAAGGTCATCTAGACGATGTAGATTCCAGTGATTGCTTCTTTTGCTCAGCGCTGGTTTCAGGTAGTCGGCAGCTAGGGGGCCGGATCATGGAAGAGTTCTCATCCGAGAAAAACAGGCTGTAAGGCGTAAGCCTAACCCAAACCTTAGAGAACCAACCCCTGAACCTCCAACCCTGAACCTGAAAGCCCAAACCAAGGAGAGTGGCTGGAAAAAATGGGGAAGTGAAATGGGGCCGTGGTGGCACAATGAGAGCACTGAGAGGTGGTTCTTTGAGAAGGCTGCCCAGTGATGGAGAAAATGGCGTTTGCGCGCCACGCAGGGACTGGGGGTGAAGGGGGGGGAAGGGTTTAGGGTTTAGGGTTTAGGATTCAGTCAGGGTCTGACATGACACCCCCGAACAGAGCTGTATAGATGAATTGGTTTGCTAAATCTTTTCTATCGGGGCTATCTTGTCTGGGATTCCACGGTAGTTTTGGGGGAGGGCAACCCTAACTCCTAAATCCCAATCTCCAAGCCCTAGTGAATGACCAGATCCTGAGCCTGCAGCCCTAAACCGTCCACACCTAAACCGACATTCCTAAAGCCTAGGCCCAAAGATGTTTGGTGTCGGGGTGCCGTTGGGCTTGGGAGGGAGACTCCTACGACCAATTTAGGGTTTAGGGGTTTAGGGGTTAGGGGTTTAGGGTTCAGGGGTTTAGAGTTTAGGGTTTAGGGTTGTGTGAATGCATCTGCCTTTGCATGTTCTTGAAAGGCGGGTTCTAAAATTGAGGTCCTCTTTCCAGGGAGCTTTCTGATGACATATGCGGATACAGATGCAGATGTGGCATTCGTCTCTGTATATATCTATATATATACAATTGCACATGATGTGCAAGTTTTTATGCTGTAGGATTGACATGGGTATGATGGACTCTGGGCTCGCGCGAAGTGTTTTGACTGTAAGACGATGGCAACCTCACCGCAACAATATCGGCAACATAAGCCCCGACATTTCCAAAACGAAAACGCGCCCACCAAATGGCCCGAACAAATAAAGACCGCTCAGATGGTGATGCATAGGGTCGAAGTTTAAATTTTAAATAGGGTTTTGTAAAATTGGAGGTCAATATTTGGGGCGTGCTTGCAATAATTTAAGCGCTAAAGCGAAACCGCTTCAGCAAGGGTAACCGAGGGCGGCCTAGCAGAGCGGGCTCGCACCGGCCCGCGTAAGTCCTGGGAACCTGGATCTAAACGCCTCCGGCCTTGGGGAAATAGCTTTTACAGTGTTCCGCATCAGGGCAATGTTTCGAGGCAGTTTAAGGCTTATGCTGCCTAACCCAAAAGTTTCTGATCTGTCGCGCAGGGGCCCTGTAAGAGTCCCACATGTCCTCAGGAATTGGAAGTCTATGGCTTCGACCACAACAAAGACCACGTGCTCGAGTACAGTCGCACGTTGCTGTCAGACGCTGTTTCTTGGCCTCTCATATTTCCCATATTGGTATTTCCCAAAACGGGGCACTGTAGGGGGTTTTGGACAACCTGCATAACCCTCTACACACTCTATAACCTCTTGAAGGAGAGCGCCAGTTCTTGGAAGCCCCATCTATCTATCTCCTTTCTAAGCATCCTGTGAAAAAGTCCATTCGCCGCTTACAGCCTGATGCGCCAGACCACTCGATCCTTCCCACCTTACTGCATAGCTTCATGCGGTAGTTTCCATAAACAAGCGGAACCCAATTTCTACCCCAAAATACTACAATCCTGCTCATTGGGACCCCCAAGAAGGTAACTGTAATTTTGGGAAATCCCACACATCTGGTTCAGACGTCATCACGCTTTGTATGGTTCTCTTCTCACGCTTTGTTTTTCTCTGGAGAAGTGCAGCAGATGCGGGTAGACGCAGTCTGTAGCCAAGATTAACACCATCCTCACTAGTCCTAGACCACGATGGCGGTCTCCCAAAATTAGGGGATCCTTTTTGGGAGTACAGATAATAAGGACTATAGTGTGTTGGGGTCTGTATTGGGTGCCTTTCTTTTGGGAAACTACCAAGTGGCCAATTGCTGCAAATGGCACTCAGGCGTACTTGCATTACCATTATCATTTAGGAGTTTCCCACACCCTACAACAGTCTTTCCCCCCAATACTGTCATCGTTGCACGCACGCCCTGAATACATGTCCTATGCATGTCTGATCTACCAACAGTCTGGCCCCAATTTGGACACCAATATCGTCATCATTGTCATCATCATCATCATCATCATCATCCCTTCCTAGAGGTGTCCCCAGAAAGGGCCTTTGATTCTTGAAAACCATCACCTCGTTAAACGCCTCTAGAATCCCAGTTTCCATTTCATGTCCATTGTCTGCTCCATTTGATTTTCCACTTCTTGGCCCACGTATTTGCTTTTTCCAAATTCCTGAACCCGGCCCTGAATACATGGGAATTGTATAGGAAGCACGAAACCCCGTCTGAAACTCTGTTCAAAACTCAACACATGAACCCTGTGCAATCTCTACGCGCCCTAAACCTTAAACTCTGTTGCAAGGATGCTTCTAAGTACTTATCCGGAATCGCATACCACTGGTATGCGGGCGACGGCTTTGACAAGCTGAAGCAAGTCAAGGCGCAAGACTTAGGGCTGAAAGGTTTAGGGTCAGGGGCTTAGGGCTT
>CAJNIZ010023225.1:0-15464 GCA_905231905.1 Symbiodinium pilosum | reverse complement strand
GGGGGGGGTTGAGCAAGAAGAGGCCTGAATTCAATTAGATAGTAGAAGCAGTCAGAACCATAGGTGCCATAGTTTAGCAGCTAAGGGGCGGCGGCAGTAGTAGTGGCAGTAGCAGTAGTAGCAGCCGCAGTTGTTCTTGTGGGGAGCGGGTGCTTGGAATTTGTGTCAGATTTGAGCCTGGCGTCTTGGGGGTCTGCGAAGGAAAAAAATAGTATTGAAAGTATAGCAGCAGGAATAGTAACCATAGTATCAGAGTAAGAATAGTACTACCAAGCATAACAGCAATAATAGCAGACCTAATCTAGTTGTCTCGGGTTTTATGGTGCTGTTGCGCTGCTTGCGCCCCTCTTCGTGACGTGGGCAAATTGGGAAACCATAGTTTCGAAGGCCGGGGTTGTCAAATGTAAGGTCATGTTCGGAGTATTCTGGGTAAGAGGGGGAACAACAGGGCCAAGAAGAACATGGCTTCATCCATCCCGGTACGGGAGTCCAAGCAGTCAGCCCGGCAACGCAGTGCGAATGGCCAATTTAGAAGCTTGTGTGTTCGGGTTTAGAGCACATCTTGAAAAAGTTTCGCCGTGTCGTTTCTCAAAGGGTCCTACCAATACAGGGATCACTTACCCAAACCATACGGAAACTTCCCGATTACTGGAGCAACCATTCCTCGAGCTATGTGGGCATTTTGGCTTCATTGGGTTTTAGGTCTCAGTATGTTCCCCATAGGAACTTTCAGCGGGGCGTTAAGCGTTGTAGGGCTTGGGCTTACTTTCTAATCCCCGCATACCCTGGATAGACCTCGTTCACCTACATGATGCGGAAGCCCGATTAATTTCCAAACTTGTTTCTCCAGTATACTAGTCTATACCCTCAAAACTCTATTCGGAGTTTGACTCCTTCAGACTAATTTAACCCCCTCTCACTCCAAATATACAAATATTCTTGATAAGAGACCGTATATATTCGGGGACATACTCAATATTAGAGTTAATCTGACGTTAATCTTCGTATGATCTGATTATCAGACCCCTCAACCCTAAACCTTATGTGTTACCCTCGGCTCTAATTCATGGTGCTACTATTGGGCCACCTGGGGCCACACAACCACAAGGGCTATTAAGGATAATCAGGGCATATTGGGCCTTGTTAGGCAGGGTTGGGGCGCTTATTGAGGGGTTGTAGTAGCCCCATGATAGTTGATACCCTAAGCCCTAAACCCGTTCACACCCCACCCCTCTATCATGATTCACCATGACAGGCAGAGTTTCCGAATGCGAAGATGTTGCCCAGCGAAGCAACATGGGAGGACCCTCTCTTCATGTTCAGGGTTTGAAGTTTGGGATTTAGGGTTCTGGGGTTGAGAGTTTGTGGGGTTTAAGGCACTGCGGATCCAGCTCTACAATTCTTGCTGGTTGCTGGTAGTGAGAGCAGGAGCGGAACAAAGAATGGAAACGACTATCTTACGTAGGGCTTAGGGATTACAATGAAAAATCAAGTGGTAAAACACATGGAGAATGAATCGGAGGTCAGCAGGGTGATGTGGGAAGGTGTAGGGTTCTGCATTGTTCTTGCTGGCTGTTATGAAGGAATGGAGCATGGAAAAGAAACATGGAAATTACGATATGGCTGGGGTTGATACACAGGCGACTGAAGGATCCATCCCTACTAGCAAACAGAAGACATTAATGGACTCATCCGTGCAATTCCACGGGCATTCTGGTATTGGGGGTTCTGAGGGTGTTTGTCCATAAGCAAGTTTGTGTATCATGTGGGCTGGCGATGGCTGGCGGCCACAATAGTCTTTGTCCTTTATCTCAGTACCTTGCATGCCGCGCCCTGGCTTACTTTACCAGACAAGCGACCTAACACAGCCGCATGAGCTATGATCCAAACTCCTTGAACTGGGGTTTTATAAGGGATTATATAGGGGAGTATAACAGGGCTTGTGATTGGGGATACTAGGAGTTCGGACCTTAAATCCTAAACCCTAAACCCTTATTAAGGAGGATACTTGGAGTTTAGATTATGGCTCACATGAGACTAGGGCAATCAGAATTCAGACATTAAACCATTTCCTTCCAAGGCCTAGTAAGGGTGTAGGGGGTTAGGGTCACGGTTTAGGGGTATAGGGTGTAGGGTGATGTATGGGCCTCCCTTATGTAGAGTTTCTCGGTGCTTCGCAAGTTTTCGTGCCCAAAAGATTCTACGATCTTCCATATGATGGCCTCTTTATCAGGCGGACGCCGACAATTCGCAGGTCTTCATGGATGTTTGTTACATCATATCTAGGCCCCAACAAGTTTTCATTCCGCTTTTGCGGCTAGACTCTACAGCCTGCATGCGGCTTGCCACTCAAAATCAGTTGCCCAACATCTTACGCTCTCATACATTCTCACAGGAATCTAGGCCCCATTATTCGGACCTATTCAGGGCCTGGCGAGTTCGAAAACTTCTCAAACCCTACCGCAGGCCTATCGATGGGCAAAGGGGACCAAGCTTTCGCAAGGCTCCACATGAAGAGAGTTTCCACCCTTAGGGTTTAGAGTTCAAGATGTTGGGGTTGCCCGAGGGGGAGTGGGGAGTGCAAGTACGTACCATTATGCGGGACCATATGCAGATTACTCTCTTACTCTCATAATGCCTCAAGTTTACATAAGGAAGCATCGGGCAGGCACTACCGGGGTCTAGCGCTTAATGTGGAACATCTATAGAAATATAGTACTTATAAAGTACATGCAGGACTTCCTCTAGTCTACATAGTGGAATTATCTGGGGCGCACTTTTTGCAGGGATCCACTCCCCCTCCCTACCTTAAACACTAAGGGGCTTGGGGTGTCCGTTTAGGGTGTAGAGTATAGGCTTTACTGTTAGCGAGTTTTTTTTGGGTTTCCAACATGTTCAAAAGTTCGTGCAAACAAAAGAATTTGCAGGGCCATTCTAGGCCCATTGCAGTAGGCATCACCCAGGGAGCTGTAGTGATTGAAGGATTCATGGGTTCCGGTTCAGCGAAGGGCGCCATTATCAGGAGTGGAATGTTTTCGTGAACAAAGTTGCATTCCGAATGATTCGTTGCAGGTGACTGGCATTTTGGGGAGGGCTACGCGCACGACATCATCGGAGACCTGAACGCTGGGGCCATCGCTTGGGTGGACGGGTCCTCATGACCTTGAGTTGTCAGGTGCTGTCGCTGTAACTTGTAGTAGGCGCCGTGTTGTTGAAGCATTCTTTAGGGGTGGAAGTCTTGTTGCAAGTGACAATTGGTGCAGCTGCGGATTCTGCCCGGAAACCGTTTGTGCCCTGGTATTGTGCCGGCTACGCGCAGTTATTCATTCAAAGTCGCAGAAACGAAAGAAATAATCGACCAAGTGGCAAACGTAAGTCACCTCATCATCTGCTTTACAGGCCTCCCGGATCAGCCAGGGTTAGAGTCTTGGTTTAAATGAGGGCTGTTGTAAAAACAACTTAGCCAGGACTGGAATCTCATTTTGAATGAGACTGGCGGGCCCAACCACGTGAACAATGTCTGCGACGCTGCCATGCAGGCCCCCGCACACTGCAAAACATCTGGGTTTTGTGGTTGAGGGTCTAAGATCTATGGGTCTAGGGCTCATGGATGTGGGAGAGTGGGAGTGGGATAGGGAGAGAGAGAGGGTTTACGGATGTTACTTCAATAAAGGAGATTCAAATGGACAAGAAAATCGAACATGAAATGGACATGCGATTCAGCCGGCGCAAGTAGCCTTTGGGCGACTGAGGCATCAGGGGGCCTTTTGTGGCTATTTGTTTTTCTACAGGCCTGTGAGGGTTGCATTTTTGGCGGACATGTTTGATTTACCTATTCTCGTTGGTACGCTGTCTTCTAGGCTTCCATAAGCCACGACATCTTGCGGCCAACCCGGATATGTCACATGAGTGCTGACTAGCTCAGCACATTTGACATGATAGGACAGGCAGGATTATTATATGGTCGCAAGGAAATCGATTCGGCTGCGGCTGGCAGCCTTGACCTGGAGCATGAGATCGATAGAAAGAAAACCTGACGAAGTCATGTGCTCATACCTGTTGCATAGCAGAGTCCAGGTTGTATAAACCACCCAAAAAATTGGTGCCCACAACTCTTTGAAGAACGCACCCTAAATCTTAAACCCTAAACCTTAAACCTCCTGTTTAATGTCATCTGGCTTGGGGATAGTGCCGTCGAGCCTGTGACTGCTAGTTCCCTTGCATGAGAGCCCCATGTGCACTATAGTCTAAACTCCTATAGGGGATTACTGATTAGAGGGGGTTTTAAGGAGATTACATGAGGTTTAGGGTTAAGGATGTAGGGTTTCGGGCCTCGAGTTAAAAAAACTCCTTCAAGGGGGTTATATGGGGGATGAAATAGGGGACGACTATAGTGACAATAGGGGGTATAAGGGGGATACCAGGAGTTTGGACTATGGTACATATGTGGGTTTTAGGGTTCCGGGTTCAGGGAGACATTTGCAGGTAAGTCGTATAGTACTGGTCCGCATCATTTTAGGGTTTCTAGTGTTCTGGCCTGCAAGGGTTTTCGATTTGGGGGAACAGGAACAGAAATCCCTGCAAGCCCTCGCATGGTCCATTCTTTCAGAATTCGTGTGTGGCGACGTTTCAGAGGCTTTGCCCCTCAAGTTCTGCAAGCAGTGCCCGTCTTGCATCCAGAGGCCTTCAACTGGAACAAAGTGAGATTTCCAAACTGCGGGGCCCTAAGGGCCCAAGGGATATGTGGCATTGCACGGAGGATATTGGGGTCTCTGGAAGGGATGCCACAGGGTCATCTGGAGAAGCTCCCATACAAGAGTCTTCGGTTTGGTGAAGCTTTCCAGCCAAATGCTCACACACCCGCATGAAGCCTAAATGACGCAACGGCCCTTATATTGCTTACTCGTGATCAAGCCTGCTCCAGAACACATGTAGACAGCAAGTCACCTCCGCTAGTTTCACCCCCCCCCCCACCCCCCTATATTAAATACGTAGCTTGAAGCTGCGATTTGTATTTGGAGGTGTGCGGTGTTTACTGAAACAGGAAGGAAGGACAGACTCTCAGAAACTTGAGCTTTGAACAACTTCGACCTGCGCCGCAGGTCAATTTCTCGAGAGGAGAGGTTTACCATCATCCTCAGTACTACTTCATAGGCCTTGGCTTTGCTTTGTTAAGGGCTTATAGCCCCCCTTAAGTAGAAAGAATATGGCTTTGGGTATACCATAATAAGATCCCCATATACGCCATATTCTATCCACTTAAGGGGGGCTATAGACTTACGGGTTTAAGCTTTGAGGTTTAGGTTTCAGGGTTCAGGGCTTACCCGAAGGGCTTTGCTTAAGATGTGGTGATTCTCAGGGCAGGTGTACCTCTGGAACGAGGATATCAAGGGATTGTAAGACCATTGGCTTCCGAGGTCCCATTTGGATCTGGCAGAAATTAGTTTGAGAAGCCCCCCAGCGTTCTTAGCCCTTTGGACGCTTCAATGGCGCCACGATTTCTCGGCATGTGTGCTCTAGCATGGCTCGCAGGGAGGTGTCTGACCGCCCTCTCAAGTCAGTGGCTTTAAAGAGCATTCGAAAATATGGAGATTACCCAAAGTCAGGGGTACTTTTTTGGGGATCCCTCTGATGAGGATCAAAGTGCTTTTGGTTGTATTCTCAGATCCTCCTGTTCAAGTAAACTTTCATACATGAACCAGTTTGAAAGAAACATGGAAACCCAAAAGAAGCCCCAAAAAGGCGACAGCCTTGTCAAAAAGGGCATACGTGGGGTGTGATGTTACTTTGGGGAAGGAAGCATAACAATCTTGCGCAGGCCACTTCTCCAAGTTCCTGCTTCCTGGCTCGGTTCATCTGACGACAACCACGCGGAAGAGCCCGACATATACAGGCATCCGGAGATGAGCAGTACTTGAAACGGGGTTACTCTGCTTCAGTGTACTTCCTCATTGACAGTAAGACCGATTGGGTAGATCTTATGAAGCAGTTTATCTCCAACCAGCAAGAAATGTTCAGACAATGAGGATGATGAGGATGGTTATGATTATGCTGATCATGAGGATGGAATGACGGGGATGACTTGAAGCATTGAAGGGTAGCGGAGATCTTGTCTTCGAAGTCTACAGCCGGCAGTTGTGATTCGGGAAGTAACCAAATTCGGTAGTTTCCCCCAATAGGGGGGGGGACCGCAGTATAGACAATGAAATGCTAATACTTGTCGCAGGGACCCCAAAAAGGTACCCCTAAGATCCCCTAAGTTGGAGAAACCTCATTTCTGCATCGCGGGAGCTCGGGGTGATGGGCCAGGGACGTCCAGCATATGTAATGAGTAGCAGTCACCTCCCCTGGCTATGAACTCCCCACCTCCCCGAAGAATAGAAATTGACAACATACATGTATATCTATATATGTATATATGCATGCACATACACACCGACGTCATATTGGGAGGGTTTATTATCTGGGGGCGGGGGGTTGTTATTGGGGCAGGAGATTGCATTGGGGCAGGAGGTGTGTCAGCATGGAAGTAGAAGCTGAAAACAGATTTGGAACATGAGCACAAGCCTGAGAAACTCGACTCCTTTCGGGGCCTTTCATTTGGTGGCTGTTCAAAGAAGGTGTCCCCTCGGAAACGCTAAGGATACCATTATGCGGATTCCAAAAGATCTTGAAGGTGCCGCTAGGAGGGTTTAGGTTTTAGGGTTTAGGGATGGGGTCTCTTGTTGGGAGGCTTTTGTTCTCAACGCGCTCATTCGCCAAGGCGCCATGTAAGTAGCGAGGCCGACCAGGATCAGCACTACCTCGCGATAAAGCCTCCACCATTCTTAGTTTGTGCAGGTACTGTTCTTGTGTGGTTCTTCATGATTTTGCAGTTTTGCTGCCCACCTAGTTTGCACAAAATTCCAAAGATAGCCTAGACCCTAAATCCACATTCAAGGCGGAGCCTTGTTGCTCGTATTTGTAGTTGGCACATTGAATGAGAATCGTCACCCCGGGATGGTCTTCTATCCCCCGGTTTAGGGTTTAGGGTCTCTAAGGGCCCCCTGGTTTTGCGAAACCTTACCCTCAACACCGGTAAACCCTTCATCTTCTCCCTGCAGATTGGCGCTGGGCCAATGCTGAACATGTTTCTTGTACCCAAACTCAATGGAGAATATAAAGCATAGTTGTAATAGCCTCCGGCCTTCTAATAAGGAGCCACGTAATCCCCATAATAAAAGGTCCTATAAAATAGGATTATATAGGGAAGACCAGGGAAACGGCTATTTAGGGTTATATATGGACAATATTGTTACTATACGATTATTGTTAATTACAAGGGACCCTAAACCCTGAACCCTAAACCCTACAGTAACCCCCATAAAGGTTTAGGGTTCAGGGTAAGGGTCCTGAGGGAGCACTGCCAGGTCCTCCTCGACCATACGGAACCTGCACAGGGCAGGATGGAGTGGAAGCAACCGCTGGGAGAACGCCTGAGGGCAAGGCGAAGCTGCGAGAATTGACACGTTTGGGGATGTTTAGCTTGGGACTACTATTATTATTGCTAGTATTATCACTATTACTATTATTATGTATTATTATTACTGTTACTGTTATTTTTATTGCTATTATTATATTATAGGGCTTGGGGTTGGGGGTTTGGGTTTGGGGTAGGAGCTGAGGTTTGCACGTATCCAGGGTGTCAGCTTTAAGATTCTTCCCCCATCGGGGTCGTTGCAGGCCAGATGAAAGCAAAGGTCGTTCCTGCCGGCAACTCACTAGTGACCACAAAGGATAATGGTGATTACGTTCAAGTTCCACTGTTTTCCCCCCATGTCTCTAGGAGTGGGGTGGGGGCAATAGTTGGAATACTTGCAGTGTGTAGAAGAAGGCGGAGAAGCCTTCTCAAGTCTTGGTTTCACGCAATTTGACTGAACATACCGTGGTGCACTGCTGCGCATCCCAGCAGATTCAGCAACCATGATAACGGAGCATCTATCTGTACGGTGAACGGAGGGTGGCTGTGGAGAGCAAGGCCTTGAAGGGCCTTGTCGGCCTTGTTGCTGGCTTCTTAGGGTTTAGGGTTTAAGGTTTAGGGGTTCAGGGTTTAGGGTTTAGGGTTCAGGGTTTGGCTTATTCCAAACGTGCTTGGGCACCCCTTGCCTGCCTTTGCCCCTCGAAACATGCCACAAAGATCATGTTGTACGCAGTACAAAGTTTTGATAGCGGTTGTTGAGCCGCTTCGTGAGGACGAGTGTCAATCTTTCTTGGGACCTCAGTGTACACAGAGTTGTCGCCCCAATGTATACAGTATACCTAGACACAGGATAGCAATACTTACTCTTGTAGCTGTGCATTTAGGCCCGCCCCCCTGCATACACTCGCACGGCTTGAACTTGAGCTTGTAACTTTCCATCACTAAGCCCAATCCCTGACCTCTGGATTGTTCGTCTCACCTGAGTTGCGAAGGTTGTCGTGGTGGCGGCCCCAGTCAGGGCTTGGTAGCGGTTAGAGAGGGCTTTAACGGCTTCAGCGGTCAGGGTTCAGTGTCAACTTGTTCGGTTTGCTCGGCAGGGCTACAACATACACGTACACCTACACCTGCATCTGTGCATGCACTGCGTGCGTTCATATGTATGTACATACGTAAGCACCTGCATACGTACATACGCATACATACACTTCCTCATGTCTCCCTCAATATGAACAATATGTTGCGGTACGGCTCCCAGCTTAACATGATTCGGTTGTGAGCTCAAGACAGGGAGGGAATCTGAATGGTCTTTGATAGCTAGGGGTACTTGAGCCCCAACCCTCCTAACCCTAACTAGCAATTAGCTGGGTCTTGGGTTTAACCGAACAACAAGTTTCGGAGGGGAGGGTTTAGGGGGTTTCAGCTACAGGGTTTACGCGCTGGGGCTTGTGTTTTTGGCTTGGGGTGCTCAATGTTCCTGAGCTGGGATTTCAAAAGGTCTGCGATGGGCCCTTATGTAGCTAGCATACTTGTGTGAGGAGCTTGTTGTCGTGCTGCTATGGGGCAATTGCCAGAACTGATAATAATAGTACAGTTACATCAGATGACGGGGTGCTGGTGGTGGTAAGGGGTGAAGAGCTTAAGGTTCAATCCGGAGCTGGCTGGTCCTTGTCAGGTCATGATTGGCGAAAAACACCAGCAACAAAACAAGCAGTAGCCAGCAGCAGCAGCAAGACTTACACTTTCAAATCATGTCTTTCTATTCGAATCCGCACTAGAACTTTCCACTGTCATTGACTTTCCTCTTATCTGATTATGACTAGCAAAGCCAGGACGACCCTAAACCCTAAACTCTCAACCCTGAACCCTACCATTGTAATATCTGTCCAGTGAGGTCGTGCTTAATTGTGGCGACGTGGACATGGTGCCCTGCCCGCATTTCAGTCAGTCAGTCAGTCAGTCAGTCCGTCCCTGACTCGCAGACGCACATGAACTTGCGGGTTGTTGGGAGGGAATAAGGGGTTATAATCCCTACATAATCCCAATATACTATTTAATATATTCCCATATTCTCTACAAAGCACCTGTAAGTGAAAGTCACGACAAGACCACGCAAAGCTCAAAGATATGAAGGTAGATGTCAAAGCGTTCTGGTGGATTTCAACACGCGGCTTCTGGATATCTCGCTTACATATGGCACTGTAGTTTCCATATACAAGGGGGCTCTAATGTTGACCCCAATATCGTATAATCCTTTTAACGGAGATCCTCAAAAGGGACCTCACCTCTTCGGAAACTCCCACATACGCCAGCAAAAGTAGTTCGCTATGTTCGCCGATCGCGATAGAGGCTTTCTTTGCCGAAATCTTGAAGAAGAACCTCCCTCGCACGCGCATGCGGTTTCCGCATATAAGGGGCCCCCTTCTTGGGGATCCTTTACCTAAACCCTAGACAATCAGGATTACAGTACATTGGGGTACATAAGGGGGACCCTTACTCATGGAAACTACCACGGTTCCGTGCGCGCATAGTTGCGCATAATTCGATGACCTGTCAGAAGCCAGGAGTTCAAGCTGAAGTATGGTGTTTCTGCACAGAAGTTCGTGATTCCCTCCCACGCCATTCAGACATACCGATTTGAAGCTTCTTGGCTGCAGTTTAGGGTTTAGGGTTTAGGGCAGTCACCAATGTTCATGCGTGCCCATGCTGTCCGATCCTTGCTTGACTTGGAACTCGAGACAGCAACCCTGATAAACACTAAAGCTGGCCACGTCAGCAGGTTCGTGCGCTGAGGGGGATCATAGTCCTGGTATTTTGGAACGTAGTGAACAATTCTTATAACCCCCTATTCCTCATAATTAAACTGCACCATTTATACATGACCCTTAGCAAAGTATGCTACCACTATAAATTAGCTACATGTATGAATGTACGTGGGGTCATATATATATATACATATACATATATAGCCATTTGGTGCAATACTTGTTTTTGAGTTGTGGCCCCTTCATTCCATGCTGGCAGGCGGATGTGAGCATGTGAGCAGATGCCGGGGGCAGCGCGACGGCTTCTTCGTAATAGTTGCCCAATAACAAGGACTCTATCACTAGTGTAGGACCATAGCAGGGCTCTGTTTTTTCCTGGGGTTGGGGCAATAATAGTTTCCATTTTCTTTTCCATTATCCCCATATAACCCCAATATAACCCCCATATATAGTCCCCATCATTATTCTGGTAGCTGCAGCTCCTCCAGTCAAAGCGGCTTTTTAGTCAGCCCGATCAGGAAGCTTCAGTCGAATCTATTACATGCATCCACTCTGGCTGCCAGATTCTTCCAGAAGCCACGAATCACAATGGGGTTCAGGGTTTGGAAGTGTTGTTTTGACGGATCCTTTTTGTTGACGATATGATGCTGGAACTATATGGCAGCAGTTTTGCTGCAGTTCTTCACATCTCGGGTTATGACAGTTACTCTCACTATAGGCCCGACTATTACTAGTGAAGGCCTCCAAAAGCGGCCCGTCCGGATCCAGAACCAGCAGACTTATGTCAAAGGTCATCTGAATGGCTAAGCGTCTTCCGCTCATGAGAAACAGGGCCGGGAAGACATCAAATTCCTTGTGCCATCGACTGTTTTGCGCTTCTCTGGGGAACTTCTGTGGATCTCACCCCACATGGGTTCTTGTCTTAGACACCAGTTCCAAACTGGCATCATTTCAGACTTCGGAAATATTATCAAGTAGATTCTGTCCTGAAGCATGGACAACGGAGTAGAGCTTCCAGCGGTTGTAAGCACATGGATGGAAGAGCAATGCTTGGAGGACTTTGGGTATTTGCAACCTACATGTAGTTGTACTTGTAATAAGAAACCCATTATGACCCTATCGAGAATGTCCAGTGTCCTCCGAGTAAGGGGCAGAACACTCACTATCCGTAATCATGCCGCAGAAAGCACCTGACCTAACGGTTTAGGGTTGGACGGATGTTCCGAAAACACAATCTAGGATCGAGAGTTTGGGCGTTTAGAGCTCAGTTTTATGTACTGGTTAATGTAAGCCCACGATTAATAAACCCCCTCCTTTTAAAAGCCTTAATATTAGGATCCTTTTTGTAATCCCTACTAAGGGGAGGGCGTTTATTAATCAGGGGTCTATATTATTGTAAGCACGCAATACGCAGGCAAAATTGACCCCGGGAGGTTTCTATGCCAGATCCAGGGTTGAGGCTTCAGGTTGAGGGTTCCCCCCTTCATGCTCAACGCCCAACGCCCTAATCCTTCAACAGTTTAGGGTTTAGAGTGACTTTAGGATAATGTTAAACTGGCTTTAGTGCCCCTACCCCGAAAGTTGAAAATTAGAAGTCCTCAAAATCGGCTCCCAGGGTACTGAGGGCCCTGGGAGGCCCTGGAGGTCACTTGAAAGGGGATGTTCTGGACTCGGTTAGGGCCCATAAACCAAAAACAGTAAACAACGTCTTCCCAACAAAGCCTGAAATTTAACAAGCGGCGGGCCAAAACACGTTAAACAAGTCTCTTCACTAAAGCCAGTGCAGTTTTAGAAGTCGCCAGTTATCGTTGAAAAGGTAAATGCAAACCAGCCGAGCCCACTAGCAATGGCAAATACCGTTCAGCCCCCTCGGTTTCACAATTTCATGCGGAGGTTAAGGGGTTCCTGGGAACTCTTCTGCCTGAAAACCTGCAAAAAAACCAAGAGAGACAACGAGAGGTTTTATGAGGGTTTACATACGGATGTAAATGTACGAAGAAAAGTTCATCGCCCTAAGGGCCGACATTCTATCCTAAGGTTTAGGGTTTAGGGTGTAGGGAACATTTACCCCAGGACCCCCCCTGGACCTTCGTCACAATTCCTGCAAGCTGCACCCTGCATTTTCTCTCATTGTTCATGACGCGGCCATAAGATAAATATATCCACATTACCTACATTCAATATTCTTCTCATCCCGATCGGGGCATCGAAGGCTGGAAATCAGGGATTTCATTGCACTTTGGGCAGCTGGTAGAGTAGAGGCAGTCAGCAAGAGATCGGGAGGTTAATGTAACGACTGGGCACAGCTCGGCAGGTTTTAATTGCTTCCCTGCCACTCAAAAAGGCAGCGCACACGAAACTGCAATTCTCATTATTAGTTCACCGTAGCCGTGTAGAGGTCATTCTAATCATGCACTGGAGAGCACTTGTCAAACGCAAGGCAGGTGTATAGCAGTTTGGAATAGTATCCTCCTTGAATCATTGAACCTTTTATAAAAAGAAATAACAAAACGGCGAGAGAACAACAACAGCTATTCAGATGTTGGTACCTTTTCTCATTCAACAGAGAAAATGTTTGAAAGTGGGAGGTTGGCGCTTTTGAAGCTTAAAGGGGGAGGAGGTTAGATGGAAGTTTCAGCTTCCCACATAATTAAGACAGCCCTTAAAAAACACAAAGTGATAAGCATGAAGTCTCTGATGCTACCTGCATTTGCAAATTGATTTTTGGCAACCATGAGAGGAGATGCGCTCCCGAATTTTGCGACATTCTTGCTGCCAATCACACATCGAGGCAAACATCGGCATGGAGACAGCTGGAGACAACATATCTTGCTTCAAGTGATACTTGGGTTTTGCCGTGTTGAAGCTTGTTCTTCAGATCTCACGGAAGAGGAAAAGAGTGATTACGAGATAGATCTGTGGCCTAGCCACAATTGTACAGCCAGCCTAGCAGCTGTGACAGCTGATTCTGCAAAGTGGCACTACACTGCAGCACCTGCCCGGACCCCTAGCTAGGTACCCCAGTAGTACCCTTTTTCCCTATTTATTTGGAGGTCTCCTTATTAAAGCTGAATAGTAGGAAAAAGGGTACCCTTATCATGAAGGGGTAACTGGGGAACCTAGCTAGTCATGCAAGAACTTTGATTAGCAGATCCCTGTCCCTTCAAGGCACACATGGTTGTTCGGGACCGAGTAGTTGTTGCACGCAAACAAAATTCATTCAGATAGTCCCCAAAATCCCTATAGATCCCCCTATAACCCCATATAAGGGACCCTATTATTCCTAAACCCTAAACCCTATAAACCCTATTATAGCCTGGCATCGCCACCTGCAAAGTTTGGAGAGCTAGTTGTCGAGACCTACTGTAGGGGTCTGACCAGTCATTGATACCATATTGAAGCCTATTTGAGATACCGTATGCCATAATTACCCAGACCCCCTAAAGGGTCCCAAAAATGGAACCCCCTAATAATCCCCTAGTTTCCCCAATGTATATTGGGGGGGTTCCATTTTTTGGCTCCTTTAGGGGGTCTGGGTATGTGAGGAATCTAGCTCTGCGCTACTGGTAGTTGCTTGGGAACCTGTACTATCTGGCGTCTGGGTGGAGTGTTACTTGCTTCGCCGAAGGCGATTCTTTGCTGCATCTGGGTAGTTGGTAGATATGGTGGCCCGTCATGGAAGTGCCAAGTCGGCTACCGAATTTCCCTCAAGTGGCACAATCACAAGAACGACCCCAAAGCGCCAAACCTCCCTAAACCCTAAGCCCTAAATGGACGACTAACCAGCCTGGCAGTGAATTAGTTCGTCTGTTTGACATGTGTCTGACAAAACGGCTCGGTAAGGACCCTGTCGCCGGCGTGTCCTGTCGTGGTCTGCAAAAGCCAGCTTGCATGAAGAGTAGCAGAGCAATCTTCAGTCTACAAATTTTCAGGTTTAATGTAGACCCTTGTTATATGGGGGTTATATAGGGATAATGGAAAAGAAAATGGAAACTACGATTTATGGTTTAGGGTTTAGGGCTCTAATGTAGACCCAAGATTAAAAACTTCAGTCTACAAGTTTTCGGGACCCATGATTAATAACCATAAATATAGGGGGTATATAGGGGCTATCAAGAAAATGGAAAAGAACATGGAAACTACGATTAAGGGCTTATGGTTTAATGTAGACCCATGATAAAAAAATGCCTCGTAAGGACCTAAATATTACCATTCCTATTATGATCCCCATTATGGGGAGGGTGTTTATTAATCTGGGGTCTGGGTTAGGGCTTAGGGTCGGGTTTAAGGGTTTAGGGAGCTTCCTGGATTGGCATATAGCGTCGAACTCTAGGTTCATTCATTTCACTGCAGTCAGATTGCACTGCCAGACACACACCCCACCCCCCCCAAAAAAGGTAAGGTGGAGACCATTGTGCGCCTCCATGATGCCTTAGCAGGGCTGTCTGCCCTAAACCCTAGACCCTGGCAGTACATGTAGCAGGTGGAGGGGGGCTCCGGGACTTGTAAGCCTTCTTACCATTCAGGATGTTCAGGTGTTCCAGTTTTTCTCCAAGCCTCTGCAAAGCCTGAACTTTGCACCCCGAAGCTGCGCTAGTAGCTTGAATTGTCTTTTCTGTTTCCCTATAGATTCCCGGAATATCCTCATGTAACCCTAATTTCCACTTCATTTTCTATCTTGCTTTCCATTTGTTTCTCTGTTTTCGGGTAATCCCCCTGTGTATCCCTATAGAACCTACGTAATACGGACAGATGAGGAATTCTAGGCTATATAATGATATACCCTAAACGCAATCCTAGCGGAGCCCGCTTCAAGCTGGACAGGATTCTGCCATGTCTGGAGCCATTCGCCCACTGTTCCAGACAATGGTTACAGCCCTCCTGAGGCAGAGCCCTTTCACTATGAACTGTATCCCTCACGTTGATACTAATTCTTGCCAGGGGCTACAAAAACTCAAATGGAGAAACAATGAGACTGGTGAGTCGATCATGCTATTGAAGAACTGTGCCCCAGTCTTCCTCCTTGTGACGGGGGCTTAGATACCTTCCCCCCCGCATCGCAACAGCAATTCAGATTAACTCCCATATGGTCGTTTTCTTTCATAAATAGGCAGCCGTACACAGGCCGTGCTCTATGTGTGTGTATATATCCATATATATATATATATCCATGTACGTATACATATATACATACGCACGCATATCCTTGTATGTACACACACACATATATATATGTATACACA